>QANY01009872.1:658154-684860 GCA_003255025.1 Datisca glomerata
ATTATTCCCTTATTATTATAATTAATGTTCATGTATGTGTGGATTATAATTTTAATAATTAGATTTAGATTTTGTTACTTATATTATTTAATTTTCACTAAACAAAGCCGACGTTGGGCTTTGAGATTTTTGGGATACCAAACTTCTCGAACTACTGAGGTGAGGAGTTATTCTTGGGATACCGAGAATAACTCTAATATTGCTTTGATTTAAAAAGATATAAGAATACAAAAAATAAATTTTCAATGGTCTTTGAACCACCCATTAAAAGTAATTTATTTTGTTCATTTCTATGATACAAAATGCATCAAATGGGACATTCAAAAATGAATCTCTTTAACCTTTGGCTTAAAATAAAAAATTGGATAGCATTTGATTAAATTTGATAACCATTTTATAATGGGTGTTGTGGGGTGCTAATACCTTCCCCACACACAAACGACTCCCGAACCAACTTTGAGTTTTTGTAGACAAAAAATTTTCATCTTAAAATTGGGTGACCAATCACACCCTAAAATGATTGGTGGCGACTCCAAATTTCTTTTTCCTTAAAAAAAAATAAATTTTTTAATCGCCGCTCCGCGTCGCACGCACGTTGCGACAACTGAGAAAAAAATATTGAAAGGATTCATTTTGCAACTAAATTTCATCCCGAAATCGAAGCGTAGACCCATCACCACCTACCTTTTTAAACACTTCAGATAGTTGGAAAGACCTTGTGAGATGAATTCCAATGACTTCTAGAAGAGCCTTTGCTCTCATGATCTTGGAATCCTAGTCATTGAGATGTAGACCGTGTTTACTTCATATGACATGCCACAACTAGTCACATTCCAAAGGGGGAACACTAGAGCCACTTACCCAGGAGCCCTTATTTCTTAAAAGGATATTGGGTATTACTAAAGCCCTGTGTTCGTTAGTCCTGGTTTATCTTCCCTCCATCCAACCCATCGCACAAGAAACCCTGATTACTTTTTCTAGTGATAGCGTTACGCTCTTAGAAAACCTAAAAATGCTACACAATTAATTAAAAAATATTTCCAATTTGACAAGTTTACCTGTTTTCATTAATCATATAAGCTACACAATAAAATAAAATTTAAGATGTCAAGATTACAGAAAAAATTCATTAGAAATGTTATCAAAGTTTGTTCAATTTGACAAGGTGTGCTCTGATTGCTGCTCTTTGAAGTTGTTTCGTACCACATCTTGGACCAACTTCCTTTGAACAGTAATATAGGAAGAAAGCTTACAGGGATTATATGTGGCCAAAAAATATTAGGTTTAGTAATTTCATTATCGATGACTACAACTTGAAGTTGTTCTAATGCCTGAGTTGTAATCGTCATAGAAAGCTGTTTGATGACAATATATTTTGGATAAGTAATGCCTAAGCTATATTCCCTCCACTTGTATTTTCACTTTAATTAAATTGAGATATGGAATGAAATAGTTCTTATCAACGCATCTTTTGGATGGGTTCAATTTCCCAAGACTAGAGTAGGGGATTTTCTTACAAAAGATGAAAAGTGTTTAGCATAAACGGGATGACTTCTATACGTTCTTTGAATCCCATACACGCTGTCCTTTGCTACTGCACATATGGTTGCTTTCGATAAGCAATAAGCTATTCGTTGTGGTATATATGTTGATGAGCTTGCTAAATGCAGAAATGGCTATTCTGAGCTTGTTTAGGTTATGTTGGGACTGAGAGTTAACCACTGGTGTCACCACCTTCAAGGCTGAAAGCTCTGGTTGAATCTCCAAATAGAACCCGACCTTCTACCCATGGCCTAGGTCATTTATCATGTCTAACACCAGTGTATACATGTCTCCTGGCCCCATCAAACTTTAGGTTCATCATATTTACTTTTATACCCGAAAAAGCTAAAATGGTGTAAGTTTTCATTCATAGATTACATGAAATACTTCTTAAAAAAGTAGATTATAATAATATTTATCTACTTGTTAAAGTTTATGATGTCTTATTCTGCTAAATGCAGATGATGTGGGCTGCTGATTTTGATGAATCCATGGCTTCCAATTTAGAAAATAATTGTCCTCAACCATTGATTGTTCAGCTTCCAAGGGCTTCAGAAGTTGAAACAAGTGAAGAAACGAATGAGAATGTTAATGATAATGTGAAGGGCGACTTACAATCAACTCCTGCAAATATTGAACATTCCAAATGTGACAATGTCAGAATAAAACCGGCTTCAGCTCATCCTTTTTGTGGCTTGACAAGGAACTTTTGGTCAAGGCATGATCATGATCACATGCAGATGTGCCCGGTGGTCTCATCAAGAAAGATAAACGATGAGTTACCTGTTTTCTGTGTGGCAGCAATCCTCATCTTGAATCGCCGGAAGATCATTAGGGAGGCCCATTCAATTGACGATATGATAAAGGCAAGTACATTTCACAGACCATATCACTATTTTCTTTGTGACTGTAATGACAATGTGACAATCACTATTCACTTTCTCATTTGAATTTTAGTTTAATAAGGTGACAACAAACTGAGTGGAGGAGAGTTTCAGATGATCTATTCTGTTTTTTCGTATTTGTAGTTTTCGTCAAGATTCTGAAGACTGAAGTCGTTTTTCTTGGTGATTCGAATGTTTTGAGAAATAACTGAATAAAAAAAAACATTTTGAGAAATAGGTCGAGTAACTGGAAAGGGCAATTCTTGTGAAGAGGAGGAAAATTGGTGCTAACATATAACACATTCTCAAATCTCCCGAGAGCACTTCAATTTCAGCTATTATGGCTACTATATATTTTAAGCCACTCTTTATGGGCAGGTTTCACAATAGTATTTACACATCCTTACTTTAGTAAAAGAAAAAACTTTTTGTGGATGGGAGCATCTGAGGGTTTAAATTTATCTTGTAAACCGGAATCTCTCTCGCTATGAGCTTAGTGGTTTGGTGTTGCGTCATTTAGAATATCGAGTCTTTTCTTTTTAGGACAATAGTTATAAGAGGTTGGATGTTATACGAGATTGCTTTTGGGGGAGAGAAGGTTGAGTCTTCGCATTTTAGGCAAATGGTTATTAGAGCTTAGATATATGTTAAAAGAGTTTTCTTTTTGGGGGAGAGTTATAACCACAAAATTTGGTGAAATTACGTGATTGAGGAAGGCACAAGCTGGAACTCATATTTATCATGGTAGCAAATGGTTGGGAAAATAAGGATATTGACATGCCTTTTGGTAGAAAATTTTGTGCTTGACCCGAGTTTCCTTGCAAGGCTCGGCAATCTTTTTTGTTTTGTTGTAAAGAATGGCTTTACTCTTTAGATCCATAAACTTTTTCCATAGTTGGTTGGTATCTATCCTTTTGGTTTTCAGCTGGTCAATAGATGCTACATGTGTAAGGAGGACAATAATCACTTGCTTTTACATTGCCCTTTCGCCCACAGGATGTGGGGCAGTGTTCTTGGTAGGCTGAGTTTATCATGGACTACTCCGGCTAACACCAAGGGGCTTCTCTTTGGCTGGATTTTTCTAGGAAATGGGCTGATAGATATTCATTTATGATGATTTTCCCTATATGTCTATTCTGAATCATTTGGCATATGACGCTCATTCTCCTTTTATCTCTGTTTTCAATTCTTTTAGTCTTTCTTGTAAAGATTGGCTCTTTGCTCCAGACCGAACTCTCGAGACCAGCTTCTTTTAACAGCTGGACTCCTTTTTTGATTTTACAGATGTACAGCCCTAAGGGGTTCTTTTGTTTATGAAATGATTACTTTTACCGACAAAAAAAACAATCTATCCGTTTGCTTTTCTTGGTTTTGTATACCCCTCGTGGTTTTTGTGTGAATAATACAAATGCCTTTTGCTGATGAATAAAATATGTTAAAACATTAATCAAGATGTATGTAGTTCATCTTTATCCCCTTATACGGCTGACAGTAAAATTCTTTCGTCTGCAGATTTTCAATGACAGAAAGCTCAAGATAAATGTTATACGGTGTATACGCACTGCAATCAAACTACGAAAGAAATATTTATACAAGGATAGATGCTCATTTAATTCTTTGTAACTTGTACAAGGTTAGGTGCTCATCTTATCCTCCTTTCTTTTGTAATTTTCTGAGTTTTTATATAATTCTTCATTTCTCAAAAAAAAAAAAGATCTTGATCATCTGTTGTTGCACTTTGCCCGTTTAGGCATAAACGTTTTTTCATCTACATGAGGATACCATGATTTGGGTATCATTGATCTTCACAAGATTCATCTATACCTAAAATCTGAAATTCTGAAAATATGCTAAACCATGTTGGTATGTTTTTACATAGCTAGTTCGCAGAGTAATTAGGCTGTCTTTGGAGTTCTTTTCTCCTTAAGACGACCTCTTGCTCTCCGAGGAACTATACTTGTTATTCCTTCTCGTATCTTGGTTTTTGTGTGTTATGGCTTTCAACATGCGCGTAGCTTACGGTCTCTTCATTTTGCCTAACTACTTCGAAGATTGTCAAATAAGAAAGAAGTCTCTTGCTTTCATTGCTACCAGATCTGTTTGGTCACCTATCTTAGATTCTTTTAGCAGATCTGAGGACATTTTGTAGAGCTATATAATATATTTCACACATATTTCAGAACTGGATCAAGTTTTTTAAGCGTCCAGTATCGTACCATACATGAGGAAAAAGAAACAGAAAATAGGAGAGAGAAACTCTTTTCCTTTTCTCTCTCTTCCACACTCTTTATCTGTCTCATGATAACTTACTGGTATTGTATCGTAGAATCTTGATTTATTGATAGCTTAGAAGATAAAGCGAAAGGGATAATGCAGACAAAGTTACTGCAGGACTGTAGCAATCATTATGGTGATAATGTACATAAACGGAAGATAAAGTTTATTAAGTTTATTTACAAGTTATATATGATTAGAACTTAGATTCATTCTTGTCATCGTGAATATTCCTGTTCCCCTTGCACTAAATAATTGTGTTCCAAAATTGATGCTTACTATCCTTCTCGTTTTGAGTGAAATGACCTGGGAATTAAGAGTGTAAGCTGTTTGGTTCGGTGTAGTTTAGGGTGTTCTGCCAAACTGAAGCGCAAGTGCGGTTTTCCACTAATAGAAACTGGACCAAACCGTGTAGTGTATAACCACTGAACCGGCCGGACCGTGTAGTGTATAACCATTGAACTGGATCGGATCGTAAAGCCCCAACAAAAATTGAAGTCAACTGAACCGGACTGATAAATGTAAATAATCAACTAAAAGATCAACCTAGAAAAACAAATCAGAACAAAATAGAAACATAAAGCAAGAGGCGTTCACCACACTCAAAGATTTAACAAGAGAAAGTCATAGAAACAATGAAATAACAAAATAAATATTATCAAATGAAGAAATTACAGACTATTATATCCACAGAAAACATATATCACAGAGAAACCCTATAAAACTTAGATCTAAAGCACAAATGATAGGAAACAACAGCAATAGAGAGGCAAACCAGATCCTAGATCTACGCATTGTCTTTTTCCTTGCTCCTCACGAAGGTTTGCCTCCACATTCTCAGATCTTCGTAATCCTACGGCTTCGAAATAGGACCAAGAAGTTCGATTAAGATGAAGAGAGACATAGTTGAGAGAGCCACAGAGAGAGAGAGTTAACAACATGCATGGCAAGATTGGAGGCTTGGCAACAAATCTGTGATTCAGTAACACTGCATTCACTGGAGAGAAACTAAATCCCCAAATAGCTTCGTCGATTGAAGGCTCAGCAACAACTCTAGGACTTGGTAAACAAGTGCTAGGTTTTGTGTTACTGGTTAGAGCCAAGAAGGAGAGAGAGCTTAAAGGAGGTAGATTTAGGCCAAATGAAAGAGAGAGAGATAGGTTAGAGGCGAGATGAGAGAGAGAGAGAGTTTAGAGAGAGATGTCATGCGGCGCAATTGAGAAAGGATTTTTTGTTAAACTAGATTTCTATACCAACCATTTTGTAAAAATCAAGCCTTACACAGTACAACAAAAAAAGGTCACGATAGCAGTCAAAAAATGCTATCATAGGGTTTCGATAGCGTTTTCGAAAATGCGATGTATACCAACGTTATTAAAAGTCTGTTCCCTATGATAGTGTTTTTTAAACGCTATAAAAGCCTATGATAGCGTTTAAAAACGCTATAAAAAGCCTTTCATAGCATTTATAAATGTTGTAGTAGGTCTTTCATAATGTTTTATAAATGCTATCGTAAGTCTTTCATTGTCTTTTATAAATGCTATCGTAGGTCTTTCATAACCTTTTAAAAATGTTATCGTATGTCTTTCATAACATTTTTCTATACTTATTATTTTGTTAATGTTATTAAATACTTTTTATAACTTTTTTATTACTTATTATTACAATTGTACAAATATAAAAAATAAATAACTTTTCAGAAAATATTAAGAACTAATAAAATCACATATCATTTTATTTAATTAGTCAAAATTGTTACATACTAATTGTATACTAAAAGTCACATCTCAAAATGATAATTACATATTGATTTTTACATAGAGAAATCAAAAGCAATTTATCCAAAAAAACTGAAATCTAGTATAAGTTCACATATAAACAAGTTTTACAACCCACCGCTTAAGTTTTATGGATCTAGGTCATTAGCCATAAGAGGAGAGGAGTTGGCAGTCTTCTAGGTACTGAAGGTGGAGGTACCCTAGGAGGTCCACTTGGTGGTTTTCTTTGGTGAAGAGGTGGTGGCGCAGGTAACTGCCTTGATGATACTTCAGGAATCGTTGTGTCATTGGCTATAAGAGCACCTTACGGCTTGCTTGCTGGAACTTCTAGGACCTTCTCTTGCTGGAACTTTCTGGAACTTTCTCTTGCTGCAAGTAAGTGAGTGAGTGAGTGAGTGTTTTGGGAGCAATTGTTTAGGCGGGTTGGGTAAATTTTGGTCCCTAGCGCATGTGGATTAACCCGCATTTTTTTGACCAATTTTTCCTTAGCGTTTTGTGTCAAAACGCGATCCTAGTGTGCTATAGAAGCACATGTTTGCTATAGTGACACTAATTTTTGTTTACCATGACCCATGACCCATGATCCACCTTCCACTCAAAATGCCTTTGTGAAATTACATGTTTACCTTTCACCTCATTTCTCATTCTTCATTTTTCATTTGTTCCACTTCTTCATTTTCAGACTGCTCAAGCTCTCTCTCTCTGTGTGTGTGTGTGTGTGTAAAATGAGTTTTTGCCTGAAAAAGACATGCATGAACCGAAGCAGACGACCTCTGCGTTTTTGCCAAAGAAGACGAAGAAGATGACCGATCTCTGCAACCAAAGACGACAACCAGATCTGACTCAGATCTGAAAATGGGTTTTTTCCTATTTTTATAGATTTGCGAGTTTTAGTTGTTTTTGTAGGATCGATATGGCAACGTAAGAGGCTTTATGAGTGCCAACTAAACCTCACAAGGCTATGTGTTTTGAGATTAAGTGACCTCTTAGAATAACTCTCTCAAAAGTGTAGAATCTCCAATCTAAGCTCACAAAAAAATTAATCTGGCTCACTCAAGAAATTTGCAAGTATAAAGCTCAAAATATTAAAAAAAATTTAGGAGAGTGTTGAGAGAATTTTAAGAGCAAGTCTCTTGGCTATGAATTTGTGTTTTGTGAATAGAAATGTGGTGTATTTACAGAGGAGATGGAGATTAGGGTTTATGAGAGAAAATTTCTAATTTTGAATATAGACAAAGGAAATGACACTCAATCCTTAATAAAAATGACAAAAAATTCTTGACCAAAAAGGCAAGGAAAACTCCTACCCAAAATAGCATAATATGGTCAAAAACTATTTGGGTAAGCTCCATCTCTCTTTATCTACTTGAAATTGAAACTTACTTTGTTTGTGCTTTATCATTATCTCCATCTTATGTATTTTGTCTATTGTGCAAGAGAGATGATTTTTGGTGTTTAAGCTTTTTATGAAAGTAGACTTAATTTATGGATAATTATCTCTAAATAAATTGAGCTTTAATAAAAGAAAATTAAATGAGTAAGGTCCTAATAAAAATTACATGAAAGTAGATATTTTCATGATTTTCAATCTTCATGCTTTATGAGCTCCTATGAAAATAAATATTTTCATGATCTTCAATTGAAATATCTTGTGGTAATTTTTTCAATGGCCTCTGCAAACTTGATTAAATTTATTAGCAACTCAATATTTTGTTGTCATCAAAAGTTATCTCATAAAGATATGAGGCTAACAATCTCCCATTTTTTATGATGACAAACCACTGAGACAAAAAATGTATTTAATCAAATAAATTTAATTTACTCTCCCGAAATATATGCTTACCCATCAAGATAAAAACATAACTCTTAAGCACATTCTATTTTCTCCCCATTTGTTATCATAAAAAAGAATAAACCAATAATAATGAGAAAAAATAATTTTATCTTGACATGATAAGTATAATTTTTTTTAACTAATATATAAAATTTCCAAAACAAGCCTATTTTTATATAAAACTTTCGACATTTAATGATTTTGTGAAAATATTTGCAAGTTGATTTGTAGTGTTTAAACACTCTAGTGAAATATCCCCTTTTTGCACATGATCTCGAATAAAATGGTGTCTAAGATCTTTATGCTTAGTACGAGAATGCAACATAGAATTTTTGGATACATTAATTGTGCTAGTATTATCACATCTAATATGAACATTTTCAAAAACTAAACCAAAATCTTTTAGAGTTTTTTTCATCCACAAAACTTGAGCACAACAACTTCTGGCAGAAATATATTCGGCTTCAGCGGTTGATAGTGCTATTGAATTTTACTTTTTGCTAAACCAAGAAAAAAGTGAGTGTCCTAAAAAATTGACATGTACCACTCATACTTTATCTATCGGTTAAGCTCCTAGCAAAATCTGAATCAGAATACCTAATTAAATCAAGATTATCATATTTTTGATATTAAAGGCCAAATTTAGTTGTTCCAAGTAAATATTTGAACATGATACAAGGTCTACTAGCAGTTAAGTAAAGTAGAGATCCAATCATACCTCGATATTTCTTTATATCGACCTCTTTACCTTTCTCATCTTTGTCTAGCTTTGTCGTGGTACTCATAAGAGTATTACTAGCCTTCACATTTTCCATACCAAACTTCTTAAGCAAATCCTTGGTGTGTTTTTCTTGGTTTATAAATATCCCATCCTTCATTTGCTTAATTTGTAGTCCAAAGAAGAAGTTCAATTCTCCCATCATGCTTATTTCAAACTCCTTACTCATAGAGCTTTCAAAATTCTTACACAAAGATTCATTAGTGGCACAAAAAATTATATCATCTACATATATTTGAACAATTAAGATATCATTGCCTTTTGATTTTATGAAGATGGTGTTATCTATTTTAACCATGTTAAATCCATCATCAATAAGAAATTTACTTAGCCTTTCGTACCAAGCTCTAGGAGCTTGTGTTAGTCCATAGAGAGTCTTTTTAAGTTTATACACGTGATTTGGAAATCAAACTTTGAAAATCGGGAGGTTGTTCTACATAAACTTCCTCCATGATGTATCCATTTAAAAATACACTCTTAACATCCATTTGATATAGAACAAAATCTTTGAAACATGCAAAGGCTAATAGCATTCTTATTGACTCAAGTCTAGCAACGGGAGTGAAAGTTTCATCATAATCTATACATTTTTCTTGATTATATCATTGTGCCACTAATCTAGCTTTATTTCTAGCAACAATACCATTTTTATCTACCTTATTTCTAAACACCACTCAGTATCAATTACCGAGTGCTTAGAGGGTCTAGACACAAGTTCCCATACATTACTTCTTTCAAATTGATTAAGTTCTTCTTGTATAGCAACTATCCAATATTCATAATTTTTGGCCTCTATAAAAGATTTAGGTTCAAGTTGAGAAATAAAAGCAACGTCACCAATATTATGAAACGTAGAGCGGGTCTCTACCCCTTTTGATATGTCTCCCACTAAGAGCTCATTTAGATGATCTTTTACAAACTCCCATTCTTGTGGAAGTTGGTTGAAATCTTGTACTTTGACATTTTCTTGGGGAGAGTGACTTGATCATTCATTAGTATTGATATTAACCCCTTCTACCTCTCTTATAATTTCATCATCTTGATCATAAACGATGTTAGAGGTAACATAAAAAACAACATGCATGGATTCTTCCACAACTAATGTTCTTCTATTATAAACTCTATATGCTTTTCTAGATGTCGAATATCCTAAAAAGATTCCTAAGTCAGTTTTAGAATCGAACTTACTAAGGTTGTCCTTATTATTTAAAATAAAACATTTACATCCAAAAACTTTAAAATAACTAATATTAGGAATTTTTTTTTTCCAAAGTTCATAAGGGGTTTCATTTAAAATAGGTCTAAGTAAAACACGATTCATAATGTAGCAAGATGTATTAACGGTTTCAGCTAAAAAATACTTAGGTAAACCATTCTCATTTATCATTGTTCTTGCCATTTCTTGTAGGGACCGATTTTTTCTCTCAACAACACCATTTTGTTGTGGAGGAGTAGAAAACTCATGTGAAAAACCATTTTCATCGTAAAAAGTTTCAAAGTTTCTATTTTCAAATTCTTCATCATGATCACTTCTAATTTTTGAAATTGTAAAACCTTTTCATTTTGAACTACTTTGCAAAACTTTGTAAATGCTTTAAAAGTATCATCCTTATTTTTGAGAAATAAAACCCAAGTATATCTTGAAAAATCATCAACTATGACAAATGCATAGTGTTTACTCCCAAGATTTGTAATTTTTGAAGGGCCAAATAGGTCCATGTGTAGTAATTGCAATGGTCTAGTGGTTGACACATAGCCTTGTGAGGTTTAGTTGGCACCCGTAAAGCCAATTGAGTTTGTAAGGTTTGGTTTTCACCCTTTAAAAGATCGTGAGATTAAAAATCTCCAAGGGGGCCTTGGAGCGTGGACGTAGGGATAGGATTTCCTGAACCATGTAAAAATATCGTGTGTCTATCTTCTTTTCATTCTTCTCTTTTTATTTTATCCCCACATCTCTATGAGATAACTTTTGATGATAACAAAATATTAACGTTGCTAATAAATTAAATCAAGTTTACAGAGGCCATTGAAAAAAATACCACAAGACATTCCAATTGAAGATCATGAAAATATTTATTTTCATAGGAGCTCATAAAGCATGAAAATTGAAGATCATGAAGATATCTACTTTCATGCAATTTTTTTTGGAGCTTACTCATTTAATTTACCTCATAAAAAGCCTAAACACCAAAAATCATATCTCTATTGCAGAATAGACAAAATACATGAGATGGAGATAATGACATAGCACAAACAAAGTAAGTTTCAATTTCAAGTAAATAAAGAGAGATGAAGCTTACCCAAATAGTTTTTGATCATATTGTGTTATTTTGGGTATGAGTTTTCCTTGCCTTTTTTTTGCCAATGATTTTTTGTCCTTCTTATTAAAGATGGAGTGTCATTTCCTTTGTCTATATTCAAAATTTGAAATTTTCTCTCCTAAACCTTACCTCCATCTCCTCTATAAATACACCACATTTCTAATCACAAAACATAAATTCATAGCCAAGAGACTTGCTCTTAAAACTCTCACAATACTTTCCTAAATCTCTCTTAATATTTTGAGCTTTATACTTGTAAACTTCTTGAGTGAGCAAGATTTTTTTGTGTGAATTTAGATTGGAGATTCTACTATTTTGAGAGAGTTATTCTAAGAGATCATTTAATCTCGAAACATATAGCCTTGTGAGGTTTAATTGGCACCCATAAAACCTCTTGGGTTGCCATATCGATTCTACAATTGATATCAAAGCTTGGTATTCTATACATGAGACTTAATCGTCTTGAGTTATGGAATCCATGAGTGGTTCTTTCATTGAAGGTCAATCTACTACTAGACCTCCATTTTTCAATGGTAATGATTGTATTTATTGGAAAGTGAGAATGAAGATTTATATTCAATCGATTATGACTTATGGGATATTGTTGAAAATGGTGCTCACATTCCATTCAAAATTGTGGATGGTAAAAAATATTGTCAAATCAAGTAGTGATTGGAATGATGATGATAAAAATAAAATTTCTTTAAATGCTAAGGTTATGAATGTTTTGTTTTGTGCTCTTGATAAACATGAATTTAATAGAATTTCTACATGTATTAAATCGATATGGCACATGTTAGAAGTCACACAAGAATATACAAATCAAGTTAAAGAATCTAAAATTAACATGCTTGTTCATAGTTATGAATTATTTAAAATAAAGCATGACGAATCTGTACGTGATATGTTTACTCATTTCACCGATATTATTAATGGCTTGAAATCTCTTGGTAAGACTTATTCTAATGTTGAAATGGTGAGAAAAATTCTTAGGTGTCTACCAAAGAAAGATGCTCCAAAAAAAGAAAAATGCTCCAAAAAAAGATGATAAGAAGATATCTCGTGACACACTCACGTGCTATGAGTGTAAAAATCCCGGACACATAAAAGCCGATTGTCCAAATCTAAGTAATGCCCTAAAAAGTTTAAAAGAAGAGCATTCAAGATAACTTGTGATGAGACTGATGATAGCGACTCCGAAGGCAAAGAAGAAGAAGTTGCAAACATGTGTTTCATGGCACTAAAAGATGAGGTACCATTGAAGAAGAAAGATAAGTGATATCTTGATAGTGGATGCTAGAGGCATATGATCGGTGATGAATCAAAACTTACTCAAATTTGTCGAAAGAAAGGACATGTCACCTTTGGAGATGATAAGAAAGGCCAAATTATTGGTATTGACTCCATAAGTAATGACTCTTCTCATGCTATAGATAAAATTCTACTTGTAGATGATCTAAAATATAATATACTTAGCATAAGTCAACTTTGTGATAAAAATTATAGAGTAATTTATGAGAATGATTTTTGTCTAATTATAGATAAAGTATCAAATAAAATTTTATTTGTTGGACAAAGGGACCAAAATGTCTACACTATTAATGTAAGTGATTTTCAAAATTATAATGAAGAATATTTTCTAGTTTTTGACAATGATAGTTGGTTATGACATAAAAGACTTGGGCATGCTACCATGGATTTATGTTCAAAACTGTCAAAAAGTTATTTAGTAAAAGATCTTCCAAAAGTAAATTTTAAAAAAGACAAAATGTGGTGATGCATGCCAAATGGGTAAATAAGTTAAGAGATCTTTCAAATCAAAACATATGGTGTCAACCAATATACAATTGCAATTACTACACATTGACTTATTTGACCCTTCAAAAATTACAAGTCTTGGGAGTAAACACTATGCATTGTCATAGTTGATGATTTTTCAAGATATACTTGGGTTTTATTTCTAAAAAATAAGGATAAAACTTTTAAAGCATTTACAAAGTTTTGCAAACTAGTTCAAAATGAAAAAGATTTTACAATTTCAAAAATTAGAAGTGATCGTGGTGGATAATTTGAAAATGGAAACTTTGAAACTTTTTACGATGAAAATGATTTTTCACATGAGTTTTCTACTCCTAGAAACTCCACAACAAAATGATGTTGTTGAGAGAAAAAATGGGTCCCTACAAGAAATGGCAAGAACAATGATAAATGAGAATGACTTACTTAAGTATTTTTGGGTTGAAGCCGTTAATACATCTTGCTACATTATGAATCATGTTTTACTTAGACCTATTTTAAACAAAACCCCTTATGAACTTTGAAAAAATAAAATTCCTAATATTAGTTATTTTAAAGGTTTGGGTGTAAATGTTTTATTTTAAATAATAAGGAGAACCTTTGTAAGTTTGATTCTAAAACTGACTTAGGAATCTTTTTAGGATATTCCACATTTATATTATCGCAAGCATTATTTACTTCAACACTTTTGTCTATTACTTATTTATCTTTTCAAGATTTAAACTTGTGGAACATTGACGTTCATTCTTGAACATTCATTTTTCACTTGAGTGAAAAAGTTTTTAATTTGAACACGATCACCAAATTCACCCCCCTCTTGGGTTGTCATATCAATCTTTTAGTTTTCGTTGTGTATTTTTGTGGGTTTGCTTTTGGTTTTGATTTTATGTTGGCCTTAGAGAGAGAGAGAGCATTTATGATTATGTTAGGGTTTATATGGTTTTGGTTCTGGTTGTTCTTGCGATCTGTTGAAGAGAGCATTTAGGGTCTATTTACTTTTGATTGTTCTTTGATTTTAGGGATTATTTACCTTTGATTGTTTTGATTTAGGGATTATTTAATATTAGGGGTTATTGTTTTTATGAATGCTTTTGTTTCTTTTGGAACGAATCTAACTAAAATACAAAGAAAAATGAATACCCAATTTTTCCCTCTTTGGCTGCGACTGTTTTTAATTCTATGGTTTTGTTTCCTTCCTTCTCCTTTTCTACTGCTCAATATTCTGCGTTTTGTATAGTAGAACCACTGTGGAGAGTGGACAACTTCAATTGGGTCCCTACTGTTTAAGATATGATATCATTGACAAAGCGCGTGTTCTGCGCTTTCATTGTTGAACTTTCCAACAAAATATTAGGAGAGAGCATTTGACTCGGTGCTTGAGTTGATTCGTCTCCTCAATAATTTTATTAAATATTATTTCTCTATAAAAACATATTTTTAATCCTAAAGGTAAATTAACGATGAAACAAATATGATCTTAATCACACTGAAGTCGGCCGTTAGTTTTAATTTCTTTGGATTTTTCATAAATACTTCAAAAAATTACTTGATGATAACATGATTTGGACAGCTGAAGATTCATTTATAAAATATCTTTTAAGATTATTAGGCTGAGGTGAAAATGTGTAGCATTAGTTTTGATTATTCTATTTGTTGGGTCTTCTTTAAGCTTTGAGAGCTGCAATGGATAAGAGTTGGATGACAAAACCAAGATTTAGTAAGGCATACCAAGATGGAGTAGATCAATTTATGAACTTTTCCTTTAAGAGAGGATCAAGTGATAGATATATATCGTGTCATTGTTACCGGTGTGTTCATTGTTATCGTAAGACTAGAGACGTCGTCCGTGAACACCTAATATGTAATGAGATTATAAGTGATTATATATGTTACTATTTTCATGGGGAGTCAGCGGGTAGCTACTTCATCTGGAATTGGTACGTCATCTCAAGTCATTGTTAATAATAGGGCACATGTAGAAACACTATTATCATGTTAAGAGGATGATAATGATATGTATGATTCGTTGCATGATGCATTTGGTAATTTATTAAACAATGAACATGGTTCAGACTCTATTCCATCACAACAACCGGTTGATGATGTAGATGAAAGAATGAGGGAATTCGGGGATGATTATGATGTTAAGGACTTTTACGATTTGATTAAAGATAGTAATCAACCACTATATCATGGATGTGAAGAATTCTCCAAATTGTCATTTATTATGAACCTATATCATATTAAATGTCTTGATGGAATGAGTGACAAATCATTTTCTTCCCTTCTTGAATTATTGAATAGAGCATTTCCTAAGGGTGTTCAACTTCCAAATACATTTTATGAAGTAAAGAAACTGATTCGGAAGTTAGGACTTGGGTATTATAAAATAGATGCTTGCCCCAATGATTGTATGTTGTATTGGAAAGAAAAAGAGAAAGACCAAGTATGTCATCGCTGTGGTATTTCAAGATGGGTTGCCAATGAAACAAATTGTATGTCTCAAAAGAAAGAAGAATTCTTCACCATGGTTATTGTTGTAGGGACATGATCAATAAACTTCAGGATCGTCAAATGAAAATGATATTTCTGCCAACATTCTTCACCATCACGGTTCATTTGGCTTCTGAAGCGAAAATTGCAGGACCTTTCCACTATAGATGGATGTACCCAATTGAAAGATAAGATTGACATAGTATATTTACCATTCAATTATGATTCCATTTAATGAATGATTTGCTTAGTATGAGTTGTTTGTACTTGTGTTAGGTATTTGGGTAAACTAAAATCTTATGTGCGCAATAGAGCTAGTCCCGAAGGTTCAATTGTCGAGGCTTACATTAGGGATGAGTGTACAACATTTTGTTCAAGTTATTCAGATGGAGTGGAAAAAATATTTAATTGGCCAACGAGAAATAATGATTTTATAGATGAGCAAACAACATAAAATGTTTCTCTCTTTCCAATTTTAGTCCGACCAACAAAGAAGGCAACAATTGATGTACTTTATAGCATCACATTGACACAAGCACATCGATTTGTATTGTTTAATTGCGAGTTGGTTGATCCATTTCGTAAGTAAGTCTCAAATATATAGCTTGGGTAATAAACTTACATCCCTTTTCCAGGCTGTTACTTTAGTGTGTTACTTACTTTATCTAAAATAATTGTACAGAATTTGCAGATAAAATTATAAACGACAACATCGTAGTTGTCGACCTTCTCATAATGAAGTCGAACGCGTACTTCATGATAAATTTCTTGATTGGTTTACATCTAAGTAAGTTCAATAGATGTGCTTGAATTATTTAATTATATATGAGTCAGTAGATGTTGAATGCTTTTTTTTATGAATAGATAATCAAAATGGGAAATAATGCGTCAGAAGAGTTGAGATGGTTAGCTCAAGGTCCAAATATTGTGGTGAAGATGGATACAATGTTAATAATTTTTTTTTCATACCAAGGAAAGTGATAGCCTTCGTAAGTTTCAAAATAGTAGAGTCATGGCAACATCAGAGATAGCAAGTTATGCAAATATATGAGATAGAGAGATGAATTATTATGGCATTCTTAAATATATCATTGAGATAAATTATTATGAGAAATTCAAAGTGATTGGATTGATCCTACTGAAGGTATTGGAGTAAAGACTGATCGATATGGGTTTACACTTGTTAATTTCACGTTGACCCATATTGGAGATCATTTGAAGCACATGCCATTTATATTTGCATCACAAGCACATTTAATATATTATGTTGATGATCCAAAGGATAAAGACTAGCATGTAGTTGTCCATACGAAGCCTAGAGATTTGTATGACATGGGAGTACTAGAGCTGGAAAGTGACACAAGAATCCATCATAACGACGAAGTTCTCAATAGACGAAGTCTAGAAGAAGTGAACTTAATTCGAGTAGATGTTGATGGTTTGACTTTTGAAGACATGACATATGATTATACCAGTGATCATGATAACAAATTTTCTGAATAATGTGCTTAAATGTTCATAAACAAGTATTTTTTTTATGTTTTCTTAGTTATAAAATATTTTCTAAGTCAAATATAGTCATAATGATTAACATGTGCATGATTACACCATGACCTGATCAAGACGTTAATCATCACGTTTAGATACTCGATTGGATATTGACTCTCCTACCGAATCTGGAGTATCAAATCCACATCATGATATGAATATGAAAACATAAGATTTGTTCGCTCTTATTCAAGTCAATTGAGATAATAAAATAGTGTTTCTTTTAATTATCATAATGTTATTTAATATTTTGTTAAATAGAACCATCTAAGCAGTGTACGTGAGGATGAAAGCAGTTAACATCTATATGGGCCAGATTAGGCGGGGATATAATACTTATTTCTTTCGATGCCCAAGGTCAGGTCATTAGTGCTAATAAAGAAAATTTTGCAAGCTTTTATGGTACCGTTGCTAGACGACATAATATTCTGCCCATACAATATGATCAGAGGCATGTGTCGCAGTATCATAAAGATCAAACATGAGAAATAGTGAAGGTATGGTTGCTTGTATGTTCACACACACACACACATAATTGTGTATTAATCTTTTGTAGTCAAAATATGCCGTAGAAGAATGTCATGAAGCATATGTTTTGACATCCTTAAATGTAAGATGGAAGGATGAGAAGAGCAGAATAAAAAATGAATATATGGCGACATATGAAACGGAGGAACATGCATTAGAACATTTAAATGATGTTATTCCAAAAAAAAGTTTTGTTGCAATAATTCGTAAATAGTACTCAAAAGAAGGAAATGTATGATATTTTACTATACATCTATGATTAATTGTATGTGAAATAAATTACATTTATTTATCTTTCATAAATATAGAAGCAAGCTGCAACTAACAGAAGATCACAGAGCAAACTAAAACACCCTCACACGTTAGGACGCACCAGTATACCAACTAAAAGAGTATAAATGGTAAATTCTAAACTTTATAATGATTTTAATCAGTTTTATTTTAAGTATATTTAATCATGTCTCATTTTATAGACAGAAGAGCTTCAAAGAGAGCCCTCAAGAATGAATCTATTTGTAGCCTCACATGAACGGAAAGATGGAACTTATGTAAATGAAGAGACTGCAAATGTTGTAGTAAGTATAAGTTGTAATATTAATACCAAGTTTTTAAATAGTTATTACATGGTTACTTATACTAAGTCTTAATTTTGTATTATAGAAGAAACTTAAAGAGCGCATGAATAAGCTTTCGGATGGTGATTATGATCCAATTTCATCAAACAAAGTGCTCTCACAAGTATTGGGTACAGAGCATCCTAGACGAGTGCCTTCATTAGGATTCGGGGTAACTCCATCTCAAGTGTTCTCGCATTATCATGGGGAATCGTCCACACAAGATTTTACCCGTTTATCAACTGAGCTAGAATCTCAACGTGTATGAGTAGCTGAGTTAGTGGCTCAATGTGCACATATGTCTCAGTTAGAAGCTGAATGTTCATAGATGCGTGAGAAATATGACCAGGTGCAGGCTGAATGTTCAAAGATACGCTCTCAGCTAAGCTTAATTATGAAGTTTATGCAAGACTCGTAAAGACTAGGGAAGCCTTTTGTTGTTTAGTGTTATTTAATACTTATGAAGTATTTTGTTATTTCAAATTTTCATACTTTGAACTCATTGGATAATTTGTATTGATAATCTATTATATTTTGGATATCTAATTAATGATTTAATATTTTATAATTATGCGCTCTGTAAATATATAAAATGATACAACTCTGACTATTGTGAAAATATATACCATGTTAAAATTGTGTTAATACGCAATAATTTTTGGGAATAAGCAGAAATAGGATGGA
This sequence comes from Datisca glomerata, assembly GCA_003255025.1. Taxonomy (NCBI): domain Eukaryota; kingdom Viridiplantae; phylum Streptophyta; class Magnoliopsida; order Cucurbitales; family Datiscaceae; genus Datisca; species Datisca glomerata. The sequence continues at coordinate 677,230 of QANY01009872.1, forward strand.
GTCTCTGAAAGCAGTATTTTTGTGACGGTTTAAGAACCGTCTTAAAAAATTGACCAAGGACAATTTAGCGACGGTTTTCACACCGTCGTAGTTAGACTCCTTCTTTAGCGATGGTTCTAGAACCGTCATTATAGATAAATTGCAACGGTTCTATAACCGTCGTAACAAACCGTCCCGGTAGATTTTATTTAGCGACAGTTTCAAATCGTCGTAAATGACATAATAACCATCGCTTTGGAGACTCTGTCGCGACGTTCCTCCGACGGTTGTCAAAACCGTCGATGATTTAATCCCGACGGCGGTGATCCCGATAGTTCTTTAACCGTCGCTGTATCTCATCCGACAGTTATAAACTGTCACCGTAAACTCTAATGATCGTAACCGTAAATGAATTTTCTTGTAGTGATATCACTTACATCGTATGTATAATTTAGCTAGTGAAATTATATGATAAGAAGTATTGAGTTTTCAATAGGGGAGAGAAGCAAACAAAAATTTCAGGAAAAAAGTTTTGAAAGAATTGTATGATTGTGTACTTTTGAAATTTGATAGGGATAAGTATTCATATGACGATTGGTGCTATGTAACACCCTTGGTTCTTCCTGTAATGTGGTGGCTGCTTATGTAGCGTGGGACCACACATGCATAGTGCTAGAAGTCAGGTTCAATCGGGGTCAAAACACATTCACATTTATGTATAATATCATATATTTTCGATGAAAATGTTGCATTCAATAAGTGTGCATACATATTTGTATAAATATAATAAAACCACCGTAGAATTCAATTCTATTGTAATTTTTTTATAATTAAAATCACGTTTCTTTGAAGTAATCCTTAAATTGAGATACAATCTTAATTTTCATGCAATCTCAATTTACAATATTTTAAAACAACTGAGTTGTAACAGAAAATGAGAACAATCCTAATTTACAAAGCAATTATAATTCTAATATCAAATAAAATTATTTTCTTACCCTCATATGAAATAAAGCAAATGTCATTTCTTGCTTTCATTATCAAACATAATTAAAAGTATATTTCTAACTCCTTTGATCTCTTAAATTTATTCTTCAAATATTAAAATTGTTCATTTTTATGAATGTTGTATGAATATATTTTATCAATTTTGTAATATCTCTCTTTAATCTCTCTCAAGCCCTAGATTTTCATGTGTTTTGGGCCTCAAAATTTAGATCCATTTTCTCAATTATGTAATGTTTAAACTCTTAATTTGTAAAATTTTATTTATGAAGGGTTTATATATTATGAATTGTAGTTATTAACTTTGAATTTGTAGATTAATTTGTAGAATTTTTAGATCTAGTTATGAAATTATTGTGTATTGCTTAGTAGATTGATAAATGGGGGCAAATGGAGTTTCTTATGATCAACTTTCAATTAAGGGAATTGTAATTCATAAGAAGATTACTTTTAACAAGCTATATAATACTTTATGTGAAGCCTTGTCAATTGACCGTCTACATTGGAACTTGGACATAGTTTATCATTATTCATTTACTCTTGATGCTGGGTCATTCAACTATGTTAAATTTCTGATACAGAATGATAACAATACTCATGTGATGTTTACTATTGTGCTTCAGAATCACATGTACAAAGCACGAAATAGACAATATGTGAATTTAAAGGAACAAACATGTACTTGCAACAAGTTGCAATCATTTTGCCTCTCATGTTCCCATTTTTTAGCAGTGTGCGCACATGCTCATATTGATAGTTCTCAATTCATTGAACATTATTACCGCTGGTCAGGTGTTGCTGAGTGTTATAAGCCACAGTTCAACCCTCTTCCACATGAACTTTATTGGGAAGTTCCTAACTTTCCAATAGTGCACCCTGATAGAACTAGGACGCATGAGAAAGGTAGACCCAAGTCGACCCGTATACGAAATGAGATGGATTGGAGAGAGCCAAGTACTCATAGTAAATGTGGATTTTGTCGACAAGTGGGACATAACCGTCAAAATTATCCTTCTCGTAATGGAGGACAATCTTCGAATGACTCATAATATTTGACTTAGTACATTTTTATGTAATTCAATGTAATATTTGACTTAATACATTTTTATGTAATTCAATATAATATTTGACTTAGTACATTTTTATATAATTCGATATAATCATTGTATTTCGAACGACACTCATTTTCAAGATGTCATGAAGCCTGAACCACAAGATAGCTTGGTGTTGTATTTACGAGATCAACACATGTTGGGACCAGGAAGATTTTCGTGCTTTACATTGTCGCTGACATACTGCAGTTGTTCATCGGAACATGCCACTCCATAGACGTATTATTCCATATTTGATATGTGCTGGATTTTATGGAGTTACGAGGGTTGAGTTTATCGCCCTCGGCTGGCACTTGATCACATCTTTTATGAAGAGATGACGTTCTGAAATACGCACATTTCATATGGCACATGGTGAGTATACTATTACTCTACAGGATTTGCAAATACAGTTAGGACTTTCAGTTTATGGGATGGCGGTAACGGGTAGTGCACATCGAGATTGGCCAACGATATATGAAGGTTTGTTAGGATTTTGACCAGGCCCACGTGATATACATGGATCATGTTTACTTATGATGTGTTTGACTGCACATTTTTTCCATTATCTGATGATGATGATGACGAGACATGATAAATTTCACATTTGGCACCAGTGAGGTTGCAACGGGCGAGACATGAAAATGTCGAGGAAGATGGACTCAATTACAAACATATGAAAGACGCCCAAGAAGTGAGGTTGAAAGTCTAACAGCTATTATGCAGGAAGTTCCATCATCACAAGTAACTTAATTACAAACATATGAAAGATACCAAAGAAGAATGAGAAGACTACCAGCGTGTGGAACGTGATTGATTTATATTTTTTGTATTTGGATTTTTATATAATAATATAAAATGTAAAGTCATAAGATTTGTTAAAAATGTATGTTGTTCATTGAAAATGTGTGGTAAAGTCATAAAATGTTCTGCAGGATGAATGATTTTTGTATGCAGGTGCCAGTTTTTGCACTTAAGGCGATTTTTTCAAAAACACATTCGGGCTGCACTGAATGCGTCTTTTGTAAAGACGACTTTTGCCAACTAGAAGTCGTCTTTATGAAAGACGCCTTCCAACGTGACCAAATCTATTTTAGTTTTAGATTTAATTTCAAAACTATCTTATTTTTGAATTTTTTATAAAAAATCACATTAAACCCAGAAATTTCCCGTGATATTGGTCATGAATTTATTAGTAGTTTATTACAATGTGACAATCTAAGTTCCAAAGACCACGACGGGCCAAACGGTGGGCCGCTTCTTTGCAACTACACGAAACATGGTTGCCAATTGGACCACCAAGAAGATCTATCAGATTCTTGCACTCATCCACAATGCCTCCAAATTCTGAAATCACTACCCAGGGAAGAAACGACAAGAGTGAGATGTCTGATTCCAACTGAGAAATTGGGATTTTGCATAACCGAGCGAAATTCAAACACTCTTGCAGAGTCAAAGCTTCAACAATTTTTGGGGAGTATGTTCCTTGGAAGTGTTTAAAAAGCAGCAACCACCTTGCGGTCATGGTTACGAAAAACGCCTCTCGCCCATAATCTTGGCTCTCCGTTTGTCAAGCCTGAGACGTCTTAGGTGGAGGGGAACAAGCTTCTTAGTAATGGAGAAGTTAGCTTTGTCAAATTCCTGCAGAAACACCCTCCCCAGTTTTCAATGTCCATGTTCACCCCTCACCATGATACTTAGCATGATTCAAGCTATTTTCGCAATTCCAAATGCTTCAACACATAGTCACTATTAGCAGATAAAGCCCAAATCAATTATTCAAGCTTTACGACAAACATTCTTCATGATCCATGTAGCCCAATATCGTCATCGTCGAAGACCTTTTTCCCTTGCTGAATTGCTGTCATCATCACGTGCTTCATGACAACCATTTTTGGCTCCTTCCTAACAGATTTTATTCTCTTTGTCTAGGTGGTGTACAGGTGTCCATCTTTCTTCTTCATTCATTGTATTTAATGCTCCCTATTGTAATAACGACAATAATAGAATATTTAGAAATATTTGAAATCCAATTGTCACAATTTTTCAAAGCATGGAAGGACTGAGCGGGAGAAACACCTTGGATATAAAACCCAACATGACAAGATTTTGTGTGGTAGGTGATCAATGTCTAAAGAATTCCAACAAGCAGAAAAAACTAGACAATAAAGGATTGTAGGAATTGTGGAGTCAAATCTGACCAAAAAGGGTACACGAGTTATCCGGATTGATTTTCCTCCTGTTTAGGTTAAGGGCTGTAGGAAGGAGATTCCATGATGCTCACATGAATATTTGAACTTTATTATGTAGGACCGTGACATTCTAAACTTTGTTCCACCACACCTCTAAATAATCGCCCCTTGAAGAACTCCAATAATTGTCTTGTGAAATTGTTGAATCATTTCCACTTTTTACTGAATATCGGCTTCATTTGTTGAATTGCTAAAAGACACGATCTGTGGACTACCACATGGGATAATCTGAATATATGAAATCTTATCCACCTCATATATGGGCTTAGAAGCTCCTAGGTTAAATCAAGATTTGTTAAGGATATTATTACGTTGTTCACCTTCACGTTTTGCTTTTAACTTGATCGATTTTATTCATATGATTGTTTATGTTTCGATGGATACAACTATGGTTGAAAAATGATTATGTTTATGTGGTGGTCATTATTCGTTCTAAATCTCGAAATATTTATTGACGTTGGCATACTTGCTTGGTATATATGTTTAAATTTAATCGATCAAATTCTGAATTTTTGTTCTTCGTTTATTTTTGTTGATGTTTGTAACATGTTCTTTTAGATTCTGTTGATTTTTTTTCTGTGTTTTTTTTTGTTGACTCTTTTATTTTACTTTCATAATATGTTGAGTTGAGTTAAATGATACGGGTGCTATGAAGGTGCTAGTCTAGTTGAGATGTCCCAGTGTATCTACTGATTCATATCATTAACAACCTTATCTAAAAAATTAAGGGAGAATAATGAAAATGACTGAAAATTAGGGATGAATTGTAAAAAAAAGTCTGATTAATTTTTTTTTTTTGCAAAAATAATCGAGGTAAATAATTTAGTTATCAAATTACAAATGTGTAAATCTAACTAATTTATTTACGCATGTGCAATTTTTATAACTAAATTAATTACACTGGCCATTTATCCAATATTTATAAAAAAGAAAAGTTTTCTTATCACATATGTAAATATAATTTATTTATATTCGCATGTGTAATTTTCGTAACTAAATTAATTACATTCACCGCTTTATCCAATATTTATAAAAAAGAAAAGTTTTCTGATCACTGTTGCGGTTAACGCTAGAAATGTGATTTTGTTTATCAGTTTATGTATTGTTAATAAGGCCAACTACCATCAAGTTTTCATCTTGGGGATTTATCCTGGGCTTGAAAGAGGAAGAGCGGGGAATCAATGGGTCCTCGAAAAGCTTAATCGACTTTCCATTTCCCCACTCTCCATCCAATACCGTTTTCGACCAAGTCCTCCCCCAAACAATGCTCCCCCATAAAAAGAACAGCCTTTCTTAATATCACAGTCAAGGAAACTAGAGATGGTAATGTGTGGGTTTTGGTAGAGTATGAGTATCCTTGTTAAATACTCATTAAATTCTTACGCATGCTCTATTCATACCCTACATATATCCATATTAAATTAAATGAGTGAGTATGGATAATACTCATTAATACATGAGTATCCTAATGGGTACCCAATAAGTACTTATATATTGATGATAACACTAGATTAATATAGTATGTACAAATTACACAATGTTAATTTTCTAAAATTGCCCCTTATGTGAGTAGACTCGGTCGAGTTGTATATGTCCATAATCGCTAGGATTGTGCATGGGACGGGATGTGACGGGTTTTGAGATTTTCGGTCCTATCCCCATCGGGATGAGACAAGCTTTTTTTGTCCCATCCCGTCCCGTGTTAATGACAAAAACCATGCGGGGACGGGTCGGTCGGGGAAGCGAGACAGGTCGGGGAGTCGGGTCAGACCAAGAACACGAGCCGAGTCGGGGGCGGGTCAGCTCGGTTCGATCAAGGACGCCGATCGAGACTGGACACGGGGGGTGGGTCGGGAAAACATGTCATGGTCACGGATTCAGGTCGAGTATGAATTTAAGAGTTAAAAATTAAAAAATAAGGGTTGAAATTGAAAAAATTAAGAGTCAAATTTATTTTTTTTAAAAAAAAATTGGGCTATAAAGAAATTAGGATGGAATGGGAGAAGTCGGGACAAATAGTTTTGTCCCGTGTCTCGTTCCGCCCGAACGGATAAAAAAAATTTGTCATGTCCCGCCAAGCATAAAAATCCCATCTCGTCTTACTCTATTTGGGATGGGACGAGTATTTTAGGACGAATGCACACCTCTAATAATCACCAAGTCAAAATGAGTTATGACTCGGAGAGAGGTTAGAGAGATGGAGACTGAGGAAAGAGATGAAGGTAAGGGTATATATTAGAAAGGAGGGACTAGTAGAAGATGTAAGAAAAAATGATAAATGAGTACCCAATGGATATAAGGTATTACTCATACCTTACCTATTATAATGGATAAAAAAATATTTATAATATTTTAAACTCACACATTAAGTCAAATACATAAAAATACCTGTATGTATTTTTGCCATCTCCCGAAGAAATCACATTGTGGGGAAGTATTTACTTTAAGAACCTGAGATGTCAAGTTGTTTAGGAATTGAAGAATCACCCATCCTTGGTTTGCAGTAAGGCTTGATTGAAGTGTATCGTTCATTTAAAACCCATTCCACACTCCTTTTTGGGTTTACACATTTTACCCCAAGCCCTCCAGTGAATTTTACGCTTGTGAACATCCGAGCCCCACCAAAAACCTGCCATTGCAGCCTAGATCATTACAGAAGGACATTGGGAGTCTGAAGCAGTTCATGGAATAGTTAGGAAGAGCTTCAACAACTGCTTTAAGGAGCACCTTGTTACCCCCAACAAAGAATTGAATTTCACGCCATCTAGATGTGTGTTTGCAGGCTTTAGACAAGATCGAGGACACTAGCATGAATTTGTTAGCTCCAACACTCGATGGGAGGATCAATTAATCACCATGGAAGCGGGTAATAATCATGCTCTGTAAGTCAGTTAGTACAGAATTCTATCACTTGGAGTGTTCAGAGAAGAAGAAATGACTAATTTGGATAGAAGAAATGACTAATTTAAGCCTTTGGAAATTTCCTGCAGTAGCCTCACTAAAAACATTCATCCGTAAAGAACAAGTGTGAGATAATTCAACAAAATTTCAGCCCTTCACAAATATGGCCGATATATGAACTGACCCAATGTAGATACCGTATTTTATCCGGCCTAATACATGAAATATACATGTTTTATATTTTGACTCTTTTAATAATCCAAGACTATGTGTATAATTTGAAAGTTAATCCAATACTAAAATAAGAAAAGTGGTCCAAAGACTAAAAAGTAAAAATTGAAAAAAGAAGACAAAAAAGTAAAAATTTAAAAAAGAAGACTAAAAAGTAAAAATTGAAAAAAAG
>QANY01009873.1:0-198533 GCA_003255025.1 Datisca glomerata
AATATAACTAGTGAATGGTGAACTAAACATAATTAATAATTATGTAAAGCTTATATACTTTAGGCATCATACCATATCATCACCGCCTGAAAATTGTGTGAGCGAAGAATTTTATGCTTGTATCATTTCCATCAACGCATATACATTTGCTAGTTGAGATTCTAGCTAAGATAATTTCGCGCATTGAGATTCAAGCTATGCGCATTGAGATCCAAGCTCATGACACTTGACTTCACCCACTCATATTTCTAATCGGAAATACTCACTTGATGTTTAGGAATGGTTCTTACAGCACTGGAATTGTATTACTTTTATCGATGCATTTAATTTTGATTAATAACAAATAGTTTTTTATTTTATTATGTACAGTACATTCTTCTTAAATGTCTAAAAGCATAATAATACTTGGTTTATAGTTCTCATGTTGTTTAACTCAAGAGAATGAGGTATTTGACTAAGAGTTATTTGTGCCTTGAAATGTTTATTATGCATAGTCTAATGAAGTTGAGCACTTTACTATGATACACTACAGTGCTCTAACTCTATTATGTAATGTGACTTACCTTAGCCTCTAGGTAAAGTACCTGATTAATCTATTAGTGCATTTAAAATACATTGAATAGACTAAAGAGTTTGACTTTCAGTAAAAGTACTATTTTTAAGAAATCATAACTCATTGTTATATATTATAAGTGCTCTTAATCTTGAGAATTAAGAACTTATATTTAATGGTTCAATTGTTTTGATCTACTATGGTTAAGATTTTATGAGACGATATAGCTGAAGATGTCTAGGTTGTCAGACAACGGAGATGCACATAGGTTCTCGATAATAGAGTCCACATACATTTTTAATTAAGTGAGATGTTACCCTTTAATAGAATATCATATGAATATAAATACTTAGTATCTCTGAAGATTTAGTTAGAGATCTAATCATTTTACTTAAGTCACCAAGTATGAAAATTATCACACTTTATCAAGAGAACGAGATTTAGAACTCAGGAAACAACAAGTATATATATTAGTTAGATACTATTTTATTTAATTATACACAATGATATATTATTGAGGGACAATAAATAATGAATAATAGGTTGATGATGATTACATCCAGTAATATAAAAATATGATTGGAGTTCAATTATAATTTTATAATAAAATTTATTGTAATTAATAATAAATAAATTTGATCATGGATTTAATTATTAAAGTTCATTAATTATTTAGCCATGAGTATATTTATCTGTATGACACCGGAGCTAGCCAATAATTTATAGATATTGTTATGGCTAGTAATTAATAGGTATGGCATAGATACCTAGTAATCAACCCAAGTCGGTCATAATTTTAGTGATGAAATCAACTAGTTTTAATTGAGATATAATTTTCAGTCAATTATGACCATTCAATTTCACTATAAATTTGAGGTTACTCTCAGTTTAGATCAACTTTTAAATAGAAACCCACAAGCATCATTAGTGAGAGAATAGAAAACCTTAAGGAGAATAATTCACTACAAGAAAAATAGTTTTCCTTGGCAGTTTTATGGTGATGGTTATTCCAACCGCCGAAAAAAAGGTCAAACTTTTGGCAGTGGTTTTTAAAAACCGCCGCTATATATCAACATACAACGATGGTTCTTGTAAACTACCGCAGAATATTTGTAAAAAAACTTTTTGGCACTTTTTCCTCATTTTTAGCAGCGGTTTTTTCTCGCTTTTAGCAGCGGTTTAAACCGCCGGCAATTCACTCTTTCTCTTTCACTTTTTCTCTCATTTTCTCAGGCGATTCTCAGGTGATTCGCAGATGAAGCTCAGATCTGGTCGCTTGTCACTTCCCTATCGTAGATCTCTAGTCATCCTCATGATTTATCGATGCTGGTGAGTCTCTATTTCTCTGTCTCATTTCTGTTCTCTCTCTCTCTTTGTCTATCTCTCATTTCTATTCTCTCATGTTAGTGAGCCACCGGGTTTATGATTTTACATATAACTAATGAAAATCTCACCAGGTTTATGGAAGCTTTTTTGTTCCTAGTCCTAGAGAAGCTTCTGGTACTAGTAACTAATGGTAGTAGTGCTAGGCTTATACTTTTAAGTTACTATTGAGGATGCTCTTGCTGGATTCTTTTCAAAGAATGTAAAAAAAAGAAAAGGGTAGGGTTTGTCAGCAAGCAATAGGAGATGACTAACTAAATTCCCAGGATAACTCAATATCACTGATTTTTCTTTAAGAAGTGCATGCACAATCAAAGTATAACATTCATTTTTCTCCATTGTAGTTTTGTTTTAGGAAATATCTGAAACCTCTATGTCTGTAAGATACATGATCATTCTCATTTAGAAGAAATCTTACATGAGAATGAAGAATGTGTCAATTTAGTTAGGACATATGTTGTTGGTGTAACCATAGAAGATACAAATCATATGAATGTTGATTTTGATCAGAATAGTGATGAATCAATTTGATCGTGTTACTATTTGAATTAGGTATGTCTTTATTTGATATTGTTAATATTTAATTTTTTATAATTATCAAGGTTCTTAGTATTTATCTATTTGATAGTATTGATCAACTATGTCTCTCTTTGATAATGTTATTATCTATTTTGTTGTGCATGTATAACCATCATGGTCTGTGGTAGACGTTTGCACATAACTAAGGATGAGCCTGTAGGTGATCAAGATCCACCATGCGACGGTCCCACTAAATTAGCAGGTATAACATTTAGATTCACTAGGACGTGCCTACGATCTATTACCGATCACCTATGAAAATTGGAAGAAAGTGCCTGAAATGTACAAGAATGAAGTATGGGATATTATGAAGGTATAGATACTTATTTGTAATTGTCTCTTCCATTATGTATTTATTAACTATACCTTTGTAATTTTTCAAAGTAAATGGGAAGTTACCGACGTCAACCAAAAGTTTGCATTGTCTTCAATTAATAAGAGTTGAAAAATGGCAAAAGTAAATTGAGAACAGTGAATACGACAAAATATCTGAGTGAAGAAGAATGCCTAAGACATAAACCTGAGGAAGTTCCACAAGATCAGTTGAAAGCTATTGTCCATTTTTTGTTCTCTTCTGAAGGAATGGTATTACAATATATTTTTTTTACATTGAGTTTTGTTTATTACGTAGAATAAATACTAGTTTTGTTTCTCAAATAGTAGGCTCGTAGTGAAACAAACACTACGGTACAAGTAGAAAAAACATACATCATTCTTTATGAAGGAAAAGTTATGCTAAAAAACAAGATGAAATGGCACATAAATATTTTTTATTATAAGTAGTACTTTTGCTTTTAGTATTGCGATCAAAATATAATTTTTTTAAACATAATGATAGACGGTGGTGTTGGGGAGAGAGCTCAATGCGGTCGAACTATTCATAGAAACACATAAACGTAAATATGGGAATTGGGTAGATTAAGAATCTGACTCTAGAGCTGTAAAAATTATTTTTAAGTCTATATTTTTAATTTTTCAACCATATTTGTCACGTTTGCAATCGAATTATTTATTTGTGTTGTACGAGAAAAAGCAAGAACTTCTGACAACCCAAATGTAGGTTAGTAATAATATCACCCCTAGAGATGCATTTTCTGAAGTTATGGGTCTAGAGAATCTTAGACGAGTTTGTGGAATGGGACTAGGTCCAACTCCCACCAGTGAATTTAGATCATAAAGTAGCCACCAGTTTTCTAAAGAAGCGTTCGTTCCACGTGCAAAACATAAGAGAGTTAAGTCACAGGTCCATGAACTTCAAGATGGTCAAGTTCCATTTCAATCCCAAGTTGTGTACCTTATGAAAATGATGCGAGCACAAAATCCTTCATTCTCATTCTGCGGCGGTGATAATGTAAGATCTCTAAGGAATATATACTTTACGTAATTATAAACTATGTTTATTCCAACACTAATACTAATTTTGTTCATTTTTTTATGTGTTTATAGGATTCTGGAGACCCTCCGTCAACTTCATGGTCACATAAAGTTCAGTGACGATGAAAAATACTATATTTGCTTAAGTTTGAACTTATATTGTTTTGTCTTCAGAATTTGTGAATGCTTCAATTGATGAATTCTGAATCTTTAAATTTTGTGAATGTTTGAATTTGTGAACGTTTCAAATGTAAGAATTTTTGAATTGATAGATTCTAAAATTTGTGGTATAGAATGTTTTCTGAAACATTTATTTTTAAAATTTATGGGATGTTTAAAAAATAGAAAAAATTATGGCCAAATTATAGCGGCAGTTTTGGAGCATATAGAGGCGGTTTAAAACTACCGGGAAAGAATTGTTTTTTTATGTTTCTGGGAATTTGGCGGCGGTTGAAACCGCCGCTAAATAATCTTACCAATTTTACTGTTCATTCCAGAATTAGTATTCAACCGAAAATATTGTTCATGCTGAAATTACTGTTTATGCCAGTAGTTACTGTTCTAATTTCCATGGTAATGTTCCGGTGACTGTCGCCGCCGCTGTCCACTCCTGTGCTCTGCATGGTGACTAGGGTTTGTGAAACCTTAGGTAATAACAATTAGGGTAAGGAAACTCTGTTATGTTTCTTGATAGCCCTTATCCTATTTTTTTATCTTTTAAATTTTGAATTTTGAATTTTATATTTTAAATGGATAAAAAATTATTTTGAATTCAAAGATAATTATCTATTTTATCTTTTTATCTTTTTCACTTTGAATTCAAAAGATAATCGTCAATGTTATCTTTTTATCTTGTATTTTTTTAAAAGGAGGATAATTAATGAGATTCTTTAATTAGGAAAATAATTTTCCTTAATTAAAGGGTATTAATCAAAATTTAAAATTTGAATTTTGGAAATTTGAATTTTGAATTTTGGAATTTTGAATTTTAAATTTTGAATTTTAAATTTGATTTTAAAATGAAAACAGATTTTTGTAAAGAGTTACAAAGTGGTGGGACAACCTAAAGGACAAGAAGACAATTACAGACGACATGAAGATTTGTTTATAAATTAATTTATAATTTATTATTCTTTTTTAGTTGTAATTAGAAATGAGCCAACAGGGAGGGTAATTTTAAATGTATGATTTAATTTTAATCATGCATCATCATATAGCATGTCATATAGAACTAGGGATATGTCAATATCAAATTACCATGTAGCATGTACATGCATAATTACAGATTAATTATAATGATTATAATTTAATTACAATGTGAAATTTATAATGGTTATGATTTTAAATTGAGATTTAAAATTAAATAAATAATTTATAAATTTCATCACTTTTTTCGATTTAATAAAAGTTATGTTTTGAAAAATAACCAAAAATCCAAAGTTTCTCAAAAACTAAGTGGGATGGTCGTTTACGTTGAAACATTCTCAATGTCTCTAACGTGAACTTGACTGTGCCACGAGGAATGGTTTAGAACCGTCCATAGAATCCTCTCTTCAATAGGAGAAACTTTAGAGTCGTGTCGCTTTGAGTCATCGAGTTGCTTGAGAAACTAAGACGTCTAAAGGAAGTGGTGGGGCAGGGTCATCCCATAGGCGGACTATTAGTCCATAGCAACTTTTATGAGTCGATGCATTGGTTAAACACTTAGACTGAAGAACATTAGAAACCCTACTCAGGGGCTAGTCAATGGGGCCAAAGTGACCAAAACCATTGGTGATTAGTTCAGATAGATGTGGAGACATTTGAGCATTAGCCAAACAAGAAGAGTCTCGATGCAATAAGAGATAGTTTGGACTCCATCCCTCGATGAGACAAGCTATCATTTTTATCGTAACATCATGGATGAAATTTTTTTTAAGGGATTTTTAAATATTTAAGTAGTTGCATCATGCATCATACTTTACTAAATAATTGAGTATTTATTTACACCACTTTATTTATTCTTTTCAATAATCATGTCAATATCCGCCTTCTCAACTATCTTCAACGTGAACGATATTAACTAGTGATAATTATGGTGATTGGAAACACAATCTTGATATAGTACTGATGATTGAAAAGCACAAGTCAGTGCTCATCACTCATTGTTCCTTTGAGCCATTTAGTGAACCGACTCAAGAGAAAAAAGATGTTTATGCTTCTTGGCTATGTTCTGATGAGATAGCCTGATATTACATCTTGGCTTATGTTACCAATGTGTTGCAATAACAACATCAGAATTTGGAAACCACCGCTGATATGATGTTGAACATCACCGAAATGTTCAGAGATCAGAGTCGTTAAGCCAACCAGGCGGTTGTGCGAAACCTTATGAACTGCAGGATAAAACCTGGAACTCTTGTCAGAGAACATATGATGATGATCACTAGTTATCTGAATGAGATGGAGATCATGGGTGCTGAGGTTGATGGTGAGACTCGGGTGGATATGATTCTAGAGACTCTGTCTGATACCTTCAAGAACTTCAAACTTAATTATTTAATGAATAAGTTGAGGTACTCACTTCCTGAGATTATGAATGAGTTGTAAGCAACTGAGACTTTGTTTCTAAATGGTAAGACGAAAACTGGAAAGGCAAACTTTACTGAAAGTAAGCCATCCATCTCTGGCGCCAAAAGGAAACACGAGAGGAGGTCTAAATAAGGCTAAGAAGCAGAACTCAAAAATCACAAATGGTAAGGGCACTATAAGGTGGACATGTTCTGAGACAAGTGTCATCATTGTAGAGTCGATAACCATTTGATAAGCAAATGCCTAGATTATCTCTAGTAGATATCTTGGCTGAGTTCATCGTTTGTATGGGGAATAGAACACTAGTATTGACTGTAGTAGTTGAAACTTGATAACGGTTATCTATATTTACGTGATGTTTATTATATCTCAATTTTTGGAAAAACCCTTATTTTAGTAGCTAGTTTAATTGAGCAATGATTCAATTTGAATTTCATTGATAAAGATATTAGTATTTTTAGTAATGACTACTTAATTACTATTGCACATTTAATAAATAAATTGTTTTACATAAAACCAATAGTTCCAATGATATGCGATACTAAAGTGAATGCTGATTCACAAAGGGATAGTAGAACGTTAAAGTATGACTCAACCGATCTAACCTATTTGTGGCACTTACGCCTTGGGTATATTAGCCTCGACAAGATTAAAAGACTTGTGAATGATGGTCCTTTGAAAACATTAAGTGTGAGATGACATGCGAATCCTGTATTGAAGGTAAAATGACCAGGAGACATTTTTCAGCAAAAGGTGAAAGAGCCACTCAATGCCTTGAACTCATACATAGTGATGTATGTGAGCCATTGAATATCCAAGTAAGAGGAGGTTATGAATACATCGTAACATTCACTGATGATTACTCACATTTTGGTCATGTTTATCTAATGCATCAAAAGTCTGAAACATTTGAAAAGTTCAAAGAGTATAAGGCCTTACTGGAAAAATAATTAGAAAAACAAATCAAAACACTACGATCCGATCGTGGTAGAGAGTACTGGCTAGGAGAATTCAAAGATTTTCTTAAGGAAGAAGGTATTCTTTCTCAGCTTACAACACTTGGTACGCCAACAAAATAGTGTGTCAGAGAGAATGAATCGAACTTTGATAGATATGGTTAGATCCATGATGAGTTACTCATCTCTCCCAGATTCCTTTTGGGAATATGCCTTGAAAACAGCGGCATGTATTCTGAACCAAGTTCGGTCGAAGACGGTGCCTAGTACACCATATGAAAGATGGTATAGACGAAAGTCTTATATTAACCATTTTAAAATATGGGGGTGCCCAAACATGTTCTATAACCGAAGACAGACAAGTTGGCCAGTCGTTCAGAATTATACATGTGTGTAGGATATCCTAAAGGAACGAAGGGGTACATCTTCTACAGTACGAATGACCAGAAAATATTCGTTAGCGCAAATGCTCATTTTCTTTTAGAAGATTATATTAAAATTATACAGTCGAGAAACACAGTTGTTCTAGAAGAATTATTGAGTGGGAGGACATGAAATCCCCAATCAGAAATTGTTTCTGATTCAATAATGGAAGAACCACGATAGGAGCCAGAGCCTATGGAGCTTCAACGTAGTGGGACAATTGTAAGACAACCTGAGAGGTATATGTCCTATGGAGAATGATAAGGACGTTGATGAACTTGTCTCCAGCTCAGAGGCCATGACATGTCCTGAAGCAAACTTATGACAAAAAGCCATGAACATTGAGATACATTTAGTGTACTCGAACGAAGTCTGGAAGCTTGTAGATCCTTCTTAAGGGGTAAAACCCATATGATGTAAATGGATCTATAAGAATAAAAGAGGTCCAGATGGGAATGTAGAGACATTCAAAGCTAGGCTAGTGGGCAAGGGCTACACCCAAAAGGAAGCTATAGACTACGAGGATAGCTTCTCGCTTGTGGCCATGCTTAAATCCATCTGATTCCTTTTATCCACTGCTGCTGCCCTTGATTATGAAGTTTGGCAAATGGACGTCAAGACTGCGTTTCTGAATGACAATCTTGATGAGCACATTTATATGGCTCAATGAGATGGGTTCATGGAGAAAGGCCAATAGGGCAAAGTTTGTGAACCGCAAAAGTCCATTATGGACTTAAGCAAGCACCACGATCATGGAATATTAGATTCAATGAAATTGTTAAAAACTATGGTTTTGAACCGTTAGTGGACGATCCTTGTGTGTATAAGCTGATACACGAAGGGAATGTGGTTTTTCTAGTCTTGTACATAGATGATATTCTACTCATTGAGAATGATGTAGGAAAATTATTTGATGTCAAGATTTGGTTTGCAAAGCAATTTGATATGAAGGATCCTGGAGAAACTTCATTTGTCTTAGGTATTAAGATCTTTTGAGATAAGAAGAACATACAATTGACACTGTCTCAAGCATTTTATATTGATAAGGTGTTGGATCACTTCAGTATGCAAAACTCTAAGAAATGATTTCTTTTTTTTAGACATGGATTCGGCCTATCTAAGGAGAAGCTCCCAAGACTCTTCAAGAAGAGGAAAACATAAGAAAAATTCTCTATGCCTCAACTATAGAAAGTCTCATGTATGTGATACTTTGCAATAGGCCAGACATTTGCTAGGTCGTGGGCGTGGTGAGTCGTTTCCAATCTAATCCTGGAATCGATCATTGGAATCCCGTCAAGTATATCCTTAAGTATCTAAGGAGAACAATGAACTACATTCTTATGCATTCAAGTACTTACCTGAATATGACGTGTATACTGATTCTGATTTCAAAGCAGACAAGGATTCTAGGAGGTCCACTTCAGGATCGATGTTCATCCTGAACGGTGGAGCAATTGTACGAAGAAGTATTAAGCAATCTCGCATTGCTAATTCTACCATGGAAGTTGAATATGTGGGAGCTTGTGAAGTTCCAAAGGAGGCTATATGGCTTAGGAAGTTCTTAAAGACTCTGAAAGTTGTTCCAGATGCTGACAAGCGCATGACACATTATTGTGGTAGCAGTGAGGTTGTAAAGAATTCTAAGGAACCTAGAAGCCACAAGACATCAAAACACATAGAACATAAATATCACCTTATTAGAAAAATTGTTCAGCGTGGAGACGTTGTGTTTACGCATATTTTTATGGTCATCTGGAGGGCTTATGGATTAGAGATTGTACACACATACTTTAGTCCAAGTGGGAGATTGTTGGAATATGTCCATAAAATATCGTGTAATAATTATTTATTTATATTTAATTATTTCTCAGGCATAGCATTATTAAATTCTTATGAATAAATTGAAAGTTTTATTTTAAATTAAAGTGTGTTTATAAATTACTCAAGTCCTGGAACTTTCATCAACGAATGAAGAGTGAAGACAGATGCGTCTCCAGACGAACTCTTCTGAGAAAGTTCAGAATGATATTCGCAGTCTTAGGATCGACTGGGTAATCAAATTTGATTACGACTGTTAGGTTGAACCAATGGACGCCAGTCTTGGGCATGGGAGTGGAGACTCAAACGGTGTACCTAGACATATTATGAACATGTTGAGTAGACTGATAACAAATTAGTTTAGAGCTCAAAACTGTTTATCAAGCTCCAAAATCTAATTGTTAAACCTTAAGGGTATTTTTATAATTATCTTAATCTTGAGGTGAATACGTAGCTTGACTTAGCTAGTTGTAATCTTTGATATGTCAAATGAGTGAGTTCGAATTGGCGGGCAATACTTCGGCTGTTGGGATTGTAATTCAATTAAGTTGGAGTTACGTAATTCATAGATATAGAAATTCGTGGTTGGATTGTGAAAGCAACAATATCACCTTATGCTTTATTGATGGGTGTGTGAATAAATTAACCTGGCCAAGTATTCAATAAATTGAGTCATTGATTGGGACTTGTGAATTATACGAGACAATTTACTATTATGTCTTTTTTATTCACAACCAATAAAAGAGTTAAGGAAATAATAACAAGAGGGGTAAAGAGCTAATTTTACATTACACTCTTGTTACTGATATTCATGATGGGTATTATGTTAAAATGTTATGTGGACCATGAAAATAAAAGGGTTTGTTTACACCGGCAGAATATGTAGCGCATATATTGAGTGTTGATTCGTTATCAAATCTATAGTGGAGTCGTATGATGTCAGGATTAAAATTGTCGAAAATTTATAAAGATAAATTCATCAGGTATTTGAATCCTTAGCTTTGTTCGTGTGGATCCATTCGATCTCAGAAATAGCTCAGAAGAACAGGAATAGAGAAACGAAGTAAATTGGATCAAAATATGTTTTACTGCCAAGACATATTTCCTACACCTATTTGTGTTGGGTGATGTGAATTAATTAGTTAAGTCTGATTATATGTATTAAAATTAATTAGTTTATTATTTTCTAATTATTGGATAATTAGTACTAAAAAATAAATAAATTAATTAATTGATAACGATCAATTAATTTATCAATTGGATTGGTGAATCTCGATACAACTTAAACTCTAGGAAATATTACAATTTTCGGTAATTATAAATATATGGCGTAAATTTTTGGAAATTTAAAAATATATAGGTATATTTGTAAATATCAAAAATTACATTTTATCGATATCTAATAGTAATCTGATTCATATAGATCTGGGAGAAGATACATTTGCTTGTTAATAAAGAAATATGAGAAAAACATGTTCCCCTCACTCCCAGTTGCCGCCGAAAATCACATTGAAGGCGATTTTTTTTATTTTTTCTTCTTCAATCGTTTTGAGAGCCCATACTCAAATTTCTACACAAAATTCTCATGAGATATATTTTTGAAATTAACGGGTGATTGTTGGTGGATGAAATTTGCAAATCGTTCTTGGGAATTCAAGTGTGTGATTCAGATCCCGAAACTTGAAGAACACGAAGAACACAAAGAGCGCACAAAGTATAGGTGAAAAATTATTTCTAACCTTATCTTCTCGTTTAATTTCGTATATACATAATCACACGGTGTTTGGTTTTAAGTTATTTAATTTGATTAAATAAGTTAATTAAAAAAATTTATATTTCTCCCACTAACTATTTGTGGTTCACACTTATTTTTAATTAATTTTAAAACCAATTGGTCTCAGCACCTTCTATCGTCATAATGATTATACGATGAAGAAGGAAAGAAATGGTTACCGTAATTTCTGAGGTAACTGGTAAAGGGAGGAAAGACAGGCTAGTAGCTGCCTAGGTCATAGCGGTCTCTTGTATAGGATTGGTCCTCCACTGCAACTCAAAGATCTAAGAGAAAAATAAAATCAGGCGGCGAATAAATAGGCTCTCCCTTTGTAACGTTATGGTTTAGGTCATCCATGGAAGACGAATGAAGAAGACAAAGTCACTGGAAAAGCTGCGGGGCACAGGTAAACGAGCTTGGGGACATTCCCAGTTGAAATACAAAGTCTTGTGTCAATCCTGCACCTCGAATTGAATATGAATCTAGGATGGACAACTCACAGCTCTTACATCCCACCTTGGGTAAAACAGAAGGATGAGGGTCATGCCAAAATTGGTATATGGGCTCACGAGCTGGGCAAGGACATGAAGTCTAGTTAAGAGGGTAAGGATAGTCACGACACCTCATGCTCCAGTTTTCCACAAGATCGGGCTTTTCCACAGGAACCTAACACACGGGCATTATCATTCCAAGCCTCCACATGAACTGACTGGAAATGGGCCACCTAAAGAGCAACCTTGGAACTGTCAGCCGCACTCTCCCCCAGGTAGCCGAAAAGGAAGGGTCGAGACCAACGTATAACAATGTGTGGAGCCCAAGGGATCTCACTGTTAAGGAAAAGATGAAGCTCGTGAGGTGAGACGCTCATGTAAAAAATGAAGGGTAAAAGCTCAGGAAGTAAAATCAGCTGTATTCAATCGTCCAACTCGATGTAATAGACAACAAAGATCGTGTGCCCATTGAAATTGGTCAGATAAAAGGTCTCTTTCTTCTACTAAAATTGGTCAGATATCAACGAGGAGATGTATAATGAGCACCCATACTTGTAGATGAGATCAATGATCTAGCCAGAAAAGGAAAATTCTGGCTAGATTTTGACAATGGGATGTCTGCCAAGCACTCATGCTCGCAGACGAGATCAAAGATCTAGCTAGAGCAGGAAAATCTTGGCTAGATATCAACGAGGAGATGTGTGATGCTCATAGATGAGATCAAGGATCTAGCCAGAGCAGGAAAATCCTGGCTAGATATCGACAAGGAGATGTCTGCCAAGCACCCATGCTCGCAGACAAGATCAAGGATCTAGCCAGATCAGAAAAACCCTGGCTAGATATCAACGAGGAGTTCTATGTCGAGCACTCATGCTAGCAAACATGATCAATGATCTTGCCAGAGAAGGAAAAGCCTGGCTAGATATCGACAAGGAGATATTTACTGAGCATTCATGCTCACGGACGATATCAAGGATAAAACTAGAGTAGGAAAAGCCTGGCTAGATATCAACGAGGAGATGTATGTCGAGCACTCATGCTCACAGACGGGATCATTGATCTAGCCATAGCAGGAAAAGCCTGGCTAGATATCAACAATAAGATGTTTGTTGAGCACTCATGTTAGAAGATGAGATCAAGGATCTAGCTAGAGCAAATGTGCCTGGCTAGATGTCAAGTGATGAGTGTCGAGCACCTCAACTCATTTAGTAGAGTTAAAGACAAGGCCTTCTGATGAGCATTTCATCTCAAGGATTTATCCAGAGCAAGGTCGCATGGATAGGTAATGGCGGGAAGGTCCCCCACCTAAAAATCAAAAGAAAAACCCCATAAGGAAGGTTGCCAGACCAGATCTCCCATATTGGGGCATACAAAGGCCCCGTAAAAGGTCACGACTGGTCCGTACGACCCCTAACCTACAAAGGAGGCAACTCGTTGGACTAAATCATGTCCACCAAAAGGGATCAAGGCCTTTAAGGCTCGCTCCAGCTCAGGGCCATAAACAATCTCACCGCTCGAGTCAATAAAAGTTAAGGATACAATGCTCCGTATAATTAGTCGAGACAATCGCAGTGATAAGGGTTAAGACCTCATCCAAACCAGATTAAAGTTTGACTACAAAAAAAGAATTACTTAGGTTAAGGGGATGACCCATTAGGCTGACATATTTACTCTCTCAATGCATGTTGTGGCAAGCAACTGGTGGTCCGAAAGGGCGGAGGCAATAAAGGCAGTGAATAGGCTACAACTAGAAGGGCTTCCCTGGTACAAACAAGGTTGTCCCGATACAGGAAAGGCTGTCAGCCATATTACATGCCCATGTCAAGGGTAAAAACTCTACAACCAGGGGCAGGTAGCCAACGTAGATAAAAAGTTTGCGAGACAGGCATGGAGATAACACAAAAATCACTGCGGATGGCACACTAGTGACTTTGGAATGTGACATTTAAAGGACGATAAAGAGGGAAATGACAGCCACGAAAAGGGAAGGATCGTTGTTTTTACAAAGAAGAGGAAGTAAGTAAGGCCAAGAACGAAGATTTCATTTTGGCCCTGTGTAATGAACGAAGATGAAGGAAATGGGATGATAAATTGCCTATTTATAGGCTTAAGAGAAAAACCGTCCATTTAGTGGGGGCATTTACATTGACCACAATAGCAACTATTGGAACCATCCTACGACTAGTAAGTGGATGTTTGACAAATCAACGAGAGGATTTCAGGAAGCCAAATGTCATCCAATCAACTACAGGAGTGAAACGACATGACATGTCTAGGAGTTAAGATCCCCCGCGGGCCAGTAGAGCCTTCATTCCTGAGAAATCGATGGCATTAACTTTTGGAAATGATAAAATGACATACGACAAAGGTAGGGGAGTCAATTAATACCAGTCAATGCCATCCCCTATGAGGAATAGACTTCGAACACAAGAATGAATTACCTGAGATGAGTGAAAATTCTGAGTCAATCGTAGCATAAAGGCAGCTCAAAGAAAGAGATTGTGCGATGGAGTCTTCACACATGGCTGAGTGAAGGCCACCTAAGTCCTTGACGGGGGCAACTGTTAAAGGTATTTTCTTAACTACTAATAAAAAAACAACACGTGTAATGCGACAATAGGAAACTCCCTGAGCAAAGAAAGGAGTTAAACCGACCTCGGCTGGTCAGCCCCTATGAAGCTCGTGACGCACAGACCCGAGCTCATGAAAAAGCAGGAAAGTTCCATCAGCCCCTAATGCAAAGCAATCATTATCCACCGAAAGTAGCGCTCAACAAGTCCAATCACCATGACAGAACGTCACATTACCCTCCAAAATATCACCTCGAAAGCACATCAACCATTAATGGATTTGTCCAATCAAGGACGTCCAAGACAGGCTTCGTGTCTCTCGAAACTTCTCCAGCACGCCTCCAAGAGGCTTCTTCGACACACTACCAATGACCTCGAGGGATCAGGTACAAATACCTCCTCTAATCGACAAAATAGGTATGTCCACTCTCCCCTAAGAAAATTAGGTTGGAATATCGACTAATACTGACTTAGGTATCGGAGGCACTTAAGCGAGCCACCCAGGAGGTGTATGATAACATGATAATTCAAAGCTTAATTTTTGTATTATAGGTATAGCCCATATGTTGCAGGAAGTAGACCCTTTAAAGTTCACCTTTAAATGACATGGGCAGTTTTCTTCATTTGAGCCGTCCATTTTGATATTGACAGGCCCATATGGAGGTAAGTGGATAAAATATCCATGATTTTCTTTTTGCTTTTTGATTTGGACTGTCTAATAAAATTGACAGTTAGATCAAACCTTTCTTCTACTGTTGGGCCTCCAACAGTTGAGGATCTTGATCATATGTTGCATGACTCATATAAATTTTAATTTGATGGTTTTCACAAAACTTGTTTGAGACGCAAAGTCGAATGATTCATCTTTCAAATCCTCATAGATATGAACAAAATGTGAAAAATAACAAGCTTATACCCAAACACGACAACTTTTTTCTATTATTCATGGTGTCGGTCGAGTCACACTTAAATAGTGTTGCATAGAACTTATCATAGTATTTCAATTCAATAATTTACTTCAATATCTCATAATATTTTTTTATGTGTACATACACATGTAATGTGACTTTATAGCAATGTTGAGTAATGTCATATGTTATAAAGCACCTGCGATATGGACACTTTTAAACACTACTACAAAACTATATTTTAACAACGGGGATTTCCCGTCGTTAAAAATCAAATACGACAGATAAAAAATCAACCGTCATCTTAAAAAGTGTCGTAAAAAATCACATATTTGTTACGACGGATAAAAAACACGACGGCCATTCTAGACATCGTCGTCTTCAAACACAGAAAAATGAGGACTGTTTTGTAGTTCTTCGGCGACGGGTATTGCACACATCGTCGTCATTGTTGAACTGTCTTTAACGATGGTGTGTATAGACCCCGTCATCGTTGTTTATTATTTATTTTTTATTTAATTTTTGAAACTGTCATTTTTATTATATATTCACGACGGTGTATATACAAAGCGTCATCATTGATAATATATATTTGTTTAAATTTACTTACAGTATAATTAAGCCAACCTATTACAATTGAATAATAAATTAAAATAGAAAAATATCACAAATATTTCAGCAGACAGTATAACTTTTCACTGCAAACAATATGATTATCCTCAAAATTTCTAACATTATAGACCAGAAAAAACAAATAACTTAATTAATTTCTAAAACCTTGAAACTAACGAACTTTGAATACTTCTTTAAGTTGGTCTAGTTGCTCCCAAATTGATCTACTTAGTTGTTGAACCCTGTAAAAAATAAAGATTGGTTTAACCCATCAATTACAAAGTACAGTAAAAGAGTATTGCAATAAAGTAGTCATTCATACATGATTTGTTGATTTGATGTTTACTGTTTGTTATCCACTCATATGTTGCATTATAAACTATTTAGTTTAACCCTGAGTAAAAGATAAAACATACAAAGTTAAACAAATTATACATGCACAAATATCATACTCACCACACATAGTTATATGCAATACCTTCAACAATCATGGTGTCTTCGTTATTTGGTCGAACATAAGAAACCTCGTTTTCACCATCTGTCTCAAATGTTTCAACAGAAGGCATCTTTCTTTAACAAACAAATAACAATCTATTAATGTCTCACCTAAATCATCATCAACAATACTTTTATGATATACTCTTTAAGTGGATGATAAGATAACTAACTATCTTGGATCTTTTAGATCTTTGACATAAAAAACTTGTTTTGCTTGCGAAGCCAAAATGAAAGGCTCATTTTTGTAACCTAATCTTGCAAGATCAACTAATGTAAATCTAAGATAATCAACTTTGATCCCATTACTATTCTCAACTCACTCACATTTGAGAATAAGTGATTTCTTACCTTAGAGAAGGTGAAACGTTTGAGATTCTCACATTCTACACACAAACAACGTAAGAAACAAGGGCCATTACCATGCTCCATCGCATACTTGAGAAAATTGTCAACCCCAATGTCATAATTTTTAGATATTCTATCCATAAACATCCACGATTTATCCATCCTGCAAATTAAAAAATATATTGGAAACTCATTATTACTCTAGAATTAACATAATTAAATTAAAAAAGATGGAGAAAAAAAGAAATATACCTTCCAAATTCGTGATTTTAATGCATAAAAAAGAAATTAGAGAATCAGAGTTGAATGTAAATGAGATCTCAAGTTTAAGTAGACGAGAAAATAATTGATACGAAAGAGAAATAGAGAATCAAAGACGACGACAAGAGGCAGAGACAATATCGATATATTAGAAACAACGGAGAGAATAAGGGAAAAGAAGTCGCATGGTTACTTTTAGGTTAAACCATGTGATAAGGGACGAAAGTTTATATATACCCCGTCGTGAATGATGACCAATCCATGTACAGGAATAAAAATTTGAAGATGAAAACGAGAGTGGAAGATGAAAATGATGATGAAAATGACGGTTCCTTCGAATAACAAATGGAAGATGAAAATGACGATGGAAGATGAAAATGACGATGAAAATCACGGTGGAATCATTTTTTACCGAATAAAAAATTATAGAATGAAAATTTACCGAATCAATAGAAGATTGATGAAAACGACGGGTTGAGGATGATGAAAATGATGGTGGAAGCAAAACAATCCTATGGGGTAAGGAGACAAGAATGGTGAGGCAGCCGCGTATGGGGCAGCGGGAAGAAGATGGAATAACAAATCTAGAGTTATGATATATATAGGTCTCAAAGCACGAAGGGGTATCGAGACCCCATCGTGCTTTGGTCATAAGGGTCTATACCCTGTCGTTTTATGTAGTTATATAAAAATGATGGGGGTTGGAAACCCCATCATTTTGTGTTGATGTTTTAATAACACGACGGAGCATGAACACCCCGTCGTGTTTTTGAGTTGTACTAAAATGACTAGACTAACCCACCGCTATTTTTTGTTTTTATTTTTAAAAAATTATGGGGTTTCCAGGACCCGCCATTGTCTTCCTTCTACTAATACGACAAGTGTACTACCTACCATCGCTTTGTCATTTTTCCATGACGGCACTTCTATAAACCATCATCAAGTTTAAAAAAGAAGGCGGACGACGACGGTTTTTGTGTTTCCCGTCGTGACTTAGTTTTTACGCGCGTCGTAAAAAATGACATTGTAATAGTGAATTAAGTGGCATAGTAGCTCTTAGATAATTTATCTTTGTGGTCACAATAAACTAAGCGCTTATTATCTTTGATAGAATATACTAAAGGTTTGATAATTTTACTTGAGACGCCAAGTATGAAAATTATCATAGTTGACTGATAGAATGAATTTGGAACCTAAGGATGCCAAAATGTGTATAAATATTAGGTCGATAGTAATTAACCTAATTATGCACGGTATTATATTATGGATGGGCATTACATAATGATTATAGGTCAATGATAATTACATCGAGTTATATAAAATATATTTGGAGTTCAATTTATGATTTTTAGTGAAGTTAATCGTAATTAATAACTAATAAATTTGATTACAAGTTTAATTTATATAGTTTATTAATTATGTAGCCAAATATATTTTTATCTTTATGGTCTCCTTACTAGTCATAGATTTAAGTTACGTTATGACGGGATTTGTTTAATAAATAAGTGGTTCAACGTGCATACTCTATAGTCAACCAAATAGTCTAAAACTAGCTCAGTCTTTATTCTAAATTGATCAATTATTAATTAAAATTGATTTTCTTAATTTTAATTATTTGAATTTTTTTAATTAAAAAAATAGATCGCGGTTGGGAATTCCCAACCGTCGGCTTGGCCATGGGTTACATTATATTGTAACCCATGACGTGGAATGCATTTGTTTATTAATAAAAAAAACTGCTAGTCTTTCATTGTGTACAGGTTTGAAAATTTGAAGAAATGGCCGATTGTTTCCTTTGAAGCCATTTTTTTTTCCTGAAATTTGTTTCGAAGTACAGTTTTTCACAAGAGAATGAAATTATGCCTTGGCCGAACATTATTTAGGAAACGGAAAACATGAGTTAGTTTTTGGTTTCTGAATTATTTGAGTGTCCACACATTTGTGATTTTAGTTGATGATTTTAGAAATAGTCAGGAAGACTATGATGTTTCAATTTTTTATTGTCACGCTTCAAGTTGTATTTTTTTAATTCATTATTGTATTGTTGTTTCTCGAATTTTTTAAGATCTTGTATTTTTCATTGCATTGTTACCTTCAATTGGTATCAGAGTAAATGTTTTGAATTATTCAAGAAATGTCTTGAAAAGTATAAATGTAGTTTTTTTTATTGTTTTTGTTTTTTCTTTACATAAGCATGTAGATTTTATGTGTAAATTTCTATTGGATAAGTAATTAGGGGGACAATTTATGAGAGATTATTTTTCCCCTTAGGATCGTATTTAATTTTCATAGAATCTTGTCTTCAAGAAAGTTAGAATTGTTATGATATAATTATTCGTATCGGGTGGAGATCGAAACAATATGAAAGGAGTATCGAAGAAATGGATGAAAACTCATGTCCGTGTTCAAGTGGTTGCACGGTCACGTGTTTGGTGTTTGGATCATAACGTTCTGATCCAATATCATATTGGGTCAATTCAAAATCCTAGGGAAAGATAACTCAAGTACCAACAGTTTTGTATTTCACATCAAAGACCAAATTGGATGTTTTCCCTGTCAACTTTGAGTCTGAATTTGACGTGTCGGGGAGTGATAAGAATTTTTTAGTTTTTCTGTTTTGGTTCGTTGGAACATGATGAATCTCGTTAGGCAATGGGTGATGGTCGGAGGTGGCCAGCGATTTCTAGAGGAGAGATCAAGGGTGTCGACCAGCAGTAGATGGGTCCCGTGCCAGGGATCGAACTCAGTCTATCTTAAAGATAGGTTTTAGACTTTAAATTAAGATAATGTAGAGTTATGCAAGACTAGGGTATATCTCATATATTTATTTTCTCATACCTCGTTGTTTTGTTTACTATATTTTATACCCAACACGCTTAGATAATTGAGAAGTGTTCAAAACCGAACCGTCCGAACCGAACCGAACGGAAATGGTCGGTTCATTCAGTTCTTTATGTATATTCAATTCGGTTCGGGAAAATCACTGAACTGAAGTTTTGATTTGGTTCGGAATTTGGTGATTTTCAAACCGAACCGAACCGAAACTTTAAATTTATATGATTTTTTTATTTTTTATATATAATTTTTGAACCGAACCGAAGCAAAACTTTAATTTTTATATTTGTTTTTTCAATAATATCGTTAAAAATGTATTTTTAATTAATAATATCAAACCGAAGAACCAAACTGAAACGAAACTCACGGTTCGGTTCGGCTCGGTTCTTTTAATATTCACGGTTCGATCGGTTTGGTTTTGTTGCCGAACTGAACCGTGAACACCCCTAGATAATTTTATCTTATACACATCACATTTAGATAAGGTGTGGCTTTAGGTTTCTAAACGGATAAATATTTGTGATTGCATAATCAATATACAAGTAAGCATAATCAATTAGGGTATAAAATGGATAACCTAGAAGCATGTTATTAGTTTTATTTAAATATAATTTCTATTTTTAATAATCTCACTAGATGTTTAATTTATCGTTAATTAAATTATGAGATTATTAGAATTTAGATACAATTATATTAACTTAAATATAATACTAATTGATCATGTTTATTTAATCAAAGTAGGTTGCTAAAGATTATGTTGGCTAATTAGCTAATATCACTTAGTAACCCACGGTAATAAACACTCACGTAATTTAAAAAATCATATGGGAGTGAGATTCTTAATCGAAACTTACAATCCCCATTATTGGACACAGTAAGGTGCTAGGGTACCTCGTCTTCAATCTTGGAAGCTCCCAAAAGGAGGGTATCCGAAGTACTAGATATTACAAGTATGGTCTTCGTTATGATCACCTTGATAAGTGAATAATTGGAAACGATCTGCCTAAGTAAGTGTTGTCCACTTCTCACAAGTCTGATCGTGAAATAATGGTATACACTTTACTCATTTTTTTGTAGTACCTCGCCTAAGCGGTTCTTATTACTTATTTTGATAGGCCAAAGCTGAACATTAGTTAATTGCTATATATTAATACTATATTAGTAGGATTACTATGTGTTAATATCATATTGGTAATTAATTGGATTGGACTATCCTACCTAACTTTTAAATGTGTGTTCTGCCTAAGCGTGGATAAGAGTTGGGATACCGTTGCATACATTGCATGTTATTTTAGTTTTTATTTTCATGTAATAATGTATGCTTTAATTAGAATGTGTTTGTAAAGATTGAGAATCATTATTTTTCAATAATTAAAATATTGTCCATGAGCCCATTAGCATCTTTATTGTCGAAAGTAATGGATATTAACTAGAACTTTAATTTGACTATAAGAAAAAGCAAGTACACTCCTAATTAATGTTATAATAGATCTTTCTTAGAGTTCTACAAATGAGAATAAAATTAATGTTGGCTATGTAGATAGATTGAATTTTAGTTTCATGTTACATAATGTCATTATATGATATATAATGTTGGAACTATAGTGAATTCATTCTCCATGGGAGGTGATATAATTTGTAATCTCTAGTAAGATGTCTGAAGGGTAATGTTAAACACTAAGATAGCAAAGGAAACTCTGGTTGATGACTATATCTTTATGGTTGTTTTTATTTAACTAGAAAGAGATTCTTAAAACTAAAATCGATGGAAAAATTCAGATCGATATAGTCTTGGATACTGAGCAAATTTCTTGTATCAATTTATTATTAAACTGTAAATGAGTTTGAAGACAAGGTTTGTGTTAAACATGACATAGTCTGCTTCTTCCTTTGAGCTTAAGCTTAGCCCAGATAAGATGAAGAAGATAAAGATGTCTAAATAGAGTTGACTCAGAGTAAGAAAAAGAGAACAAGTTCTAATGGGAAGTGCTTCTATTGCGGGAAGACTGGATACAAGAAAACTAGCTAAAAGGTTTTCAACTAAAAGAGCGGAAACATGCATCTCATTAAAAAGTGACTAGTGATTGATTCTCGTACGTCTTGGTGTGTAGACTCTGAAATCACTAATCACATTCATAATTATTTGTGAATGTTCTAGGAAACTAAAAAGCTAAATGAGAAAGGATTGCCTGATGTTCTTTGGATAAAGGTAAAGCACTATTTTGGATAATACATTTAATTCTAAATTTTTGTTGCACGACATGGAGTAAAATAACGGTCTACATAGTACATTATATAATAGAAAATTTTCCCAAGCTAACTATACGCCAATAACTTATGTCTAGGTCATATAATCAAAATATGATTCGAAGACTAGTAAGAGAAAGGCTTCATGGCCTTTTAATTTTTGAACTCTTACAAGTAAGCAAATCTATTATTGATTAAAATATGACCAATAGTCTTTTTTAGACAAAAAGACATAGAGGCATATGACATTAGTGTTGGAGTATATTGCTTGAGTGGATAAGTGAAAGTCTAGGTGAGGGGTGGCTATGAGTGATGTCAATTTTATTGGCAGACACTCCAGATATGACTATGTTTGTCTTATGCTTCTCAATTCTGAAATTTTTAAGAAATCAAAGAGTTTATAATGAAAGTCGAGAAGGCATTGGAGAGACAAACTATGTCTCTTTGATTTGATCGAAGAAGTAAATACCTCTTAATGACATTCACTTACTACAAGGTGAACATCGAGATTGTATCCCAGTTGGTTACATCTGGTTCACCCCAGAGAATAATGTAACAGTAAGGAGAAATATTTTCTTTTAACATGATGAGCACTATGTGTAATTTTTAACTTGACATTTTTCTTTTTGATAATTAGCTTTATATATTATGTATGTTGAATCTAGCATCATCTACGGCAGTTCCTGAAACATCACAAGAATTATGAAATGTTCGTAAACTTAGTTTACGTAACCTTCATATATGTGGATATCTAGCACACGTGCTGAAATAGAATGTTGCCAAGTTAGATGGTAGATGACAATGAAATATAACTATAGGCTATGCAAGAAGGAATTTGGGTTATTTGTTTTTATAGTACCAAGAATAAGAGTGTTTGTAAGTATAAATATTGTATTCATGGAAGAATATAATATTTTAAAAGGAATATACGGACGCAACACAATTTTAGAAGTTTCCAATAGTACATAGGGGTGTTCACGGCTCGATTCGACTGATTTTTTGGAGAAAATTAAACCGAACTGAAAGTCACTGTTCAACCCTAAAACAAACTGAACCGATCCGTGAGTAAATTATGAACTGAACTGAACCTAACCAAAAACTTCAGTTTGGTTTGGTTCAGTTATACAGTTCGGCAATAGTGAAAAAATGAAAAACATTAAGCCTGGAAACATTAAAATGATTAGAACTATTTGGTTGAACATACAAACATAGAAATTATAGATTGTCAAAATCTCATAAGAAATTACAGAGCCAACCAAACATCATCATCAAAATTAAACCAGGGGTGTAATTACAGATAGCTAAAATTACAAACATAAAAAAGTGCTCCATATTCTACAACTAGAAATTTAAAATAAAAAACATGTTGCTAGATCAGTAAGATTAAAACTCATTTTTACTGAAAAGGATGAAAAGCCAGTTAAAAGAAAAAGATAAAAAAAAACCTAGTTTAATCTCCAACATTTCCTAAACCCAAAAAAAAATAACTCTAAGATCTAATAGAAAAATGGCCTCATTTACATCAAGTTTCGCAAGCTCACCAAGAAGAACGTAGGGCTTTTGTAAAAGTTTGAAACAACCATATAGTAAATCTAGACTCTGATAGCTTTATAAAAGCTTAAAACCTACATATCTGTGATCTCCATTGTGGTACCTTGAAAGAGCGTGCATCAGGTTTTTGAGAAGGCGAAGAGAAAGAAAGCCAGAAAGAGAATGCGAGAGAGAACGTGAGAGAAAGAGAGAAGGCAAGATAAAAAGAGAAGTCAAGAGTGAGATAGAAAGCTCTTAGAGAAGGCCATGGCCAAAGAGAGAGGGAGAAAATAGAGGGGGGAGAGAAAGAGACGGTGGCTGAGCAAACACTAAATAGAACACAGAATATGTTTTTTAATTTGTTAGGGTTTGAGTACTAAATAGGTATATATAGGGGTTAATTTTATTTTCTTTATATTTCGATTCAGTTCGGTTTGAAGAGAACCTAAATTTTGAACCGAACCAGAATATCATTTTTTAATGTATACGAACCGAACCAAACTAAATAGTAAGAAGGAACAGACCGAACCGATAATTTTTTATTCGGTTCAGTTTGGTTTTACTAGTTCGGTACTTTTTTTAACACCCCTAATAATACATGTGTCACGTAATCCAATTTATAATAGATAAGTCTAGAAGTTAGTGAGAATCCAGTGGTCAAAAGAATAAGAATGAAGTACTTCCTAGTATTATACAACCTTGTTATAATGGGAGCGTTTCTCATTTATATGATAAATTTATGTCCCTAGGAGAATCTGATATGGTAATCTTGGTAGAACATAAGCTAGATCCCAATCACTACGTTATAGAGGGAGAGGATCACAACCAAGTGAGAGATCCATGTTCAAATGAGAGACTTTTGTGTCCATCTCTAAAGAATTTGCATAGAGGTTATAAATGATGTAAATTAAATCAATGGCTTCAAGTAATGAAATCTAAAAATGATTCCATTAACTCTAATGGAGTATGGAAGATTGTAGAAGCCCTAAAGTATTGGGTGCAAAATTCTACAAGCGGAAGTGAGACACAGACAATATGAGAAGATCTTCAAGGCTAGACTTTACTGAGAAATGGCATACTTAGAGAGATTATTTTAAGAATAGAAGATCATTTTCACTAATAGCCATGCTCTTGTCTATAAATATATTGTACCCTTTGCATCCCATCTCATTTATAAGTTTTGGCAAATGAATATCAAGAACTCTATCTTGTATGACGATCTTGAAATGAATATCTTTATGTCTCAATTTTTGGATTTGTCATTGAAGGTCAAGAATTATGATATATATGATGCATTTGTCCAGTTGTGGACTTAAGCACGCATTAAGAACTTAGAACATTATGTTGATCATGTAATTAAGTTTTGATTTTGATCAAGGCATAATAAGGCATGTCGGTACAAGAGAAAGGAGTGAAACATAATAATTTTCTTGGTGTTTTATGTAGATGACATTTTATCATTAAGAATGATGTAGAATGAAATGTCACTGATAAAATCGTGTTTGTCTGAATTTATGATATCAAAGACTTCAAAAACGTTGTCTTCTATCTAAGAATTAAGTTCTTATGCAATAGCTAAATGATGATGAGCAATATCAGTCAGCCATAAAATTTGTGTTTACGGATGGAATCCTCTTAGAAGGGTTAGAATGACAGTTCTTGCTCCTTGGGAAGCACTAAATAAATAATTATTTGAATCGAGGTCTTGAGCATAAAGATTCCACTAACCTATAAAATGTCCAATCCTTTGGGATGTGGCAATACATCTAAGAAATTATTTCATCGAACATATCCTCCCATAGATGGTGCCTTTTTAAGGTTTTGGGGATAGAGGGACTTGAACCCTCACGCTTTTTAAAGTCAACGAAGTTTCCTCTTACTTTAAATTTCATTTTTGTCGGTATTGACATGTAGAATTTGAAACTTAAACATAGAGTGATGTTCTTATCCTAGACTGCGTAGATAATTATATGTTATATAGGTGTACAATGTTGTTATTTAGGTTTGGAACTTATGTATTTTGTCAGTGTCTTATGACATAGGATGTAATATATAATATGAAGAAAGTCCCCTTGATTTTGGTAATAGGAAGTCTTAAGTATATTATATTTGTACTCTGGATGTATATTTCGCAGTAGGCTTAATCAGCAGATATCAATTAAATCCCAGATCATTTCACTAGATAGTTGTGAAGTATATACTCAACTATCTTAAGAGAATGAAGGATTATGTGTTTGTCTATCATGGTGAAAATCTCATACCATATCAGTATATGGATTAAGATTTTCAATTAGATTATTTCAGCGGTAGAACCTAGCATACCAGTTTACAGAGACTTTAGTCATGAAAGTCTTTAGATCACATGTAGAGAACATGAGGGTTAAGTTGGTTGTAGACGTGTTTTAGGACAAGTGGGAGATTGTTAGGATCGTGTCCTAAAAGCATTAAAATTCTATTATATTATTGAGACATTTAATTCTGATTAATAATAAATAGTTTATTCTTATATTATGTGCAATACATTCTTGTAAAAGGTCCATAAGCATAATAATACATGGTTTATGGATCTTATGGAGTTTAGCTCATGAGAACAAGGTATTTAAACAATAGTCCTATATAACTTGTGAATTCTTAGTTTCACAGTCTAGTGAAGCTGGGCGCTGTGCTAAGAAAAGACTGTAGTACATCAACTCTATTATGTAGAGTGATTTACCTTGGTTATTAGGTGGAGTACATATTTATTGTGCTAGTGCATTTGGAATGCATCGAAAGGACTAATTATTATCAAATGACAATTATGACTCTTTGCTATTATTTTATGTGTGCTCTCAATCTTGAGAGAGTTATGAGTTCATATTTAGTAACTTAATTATTTTAATCTATTAAGAATGAGATTTTATGAGTCAACATATTTCGTAGGTAAGATGACTGAGTTATTAGATATAGTGAGTCCACAGATTCTCAATAGTAGAATCTATAGACAATTTTAATTAAGTGACATAGTACATTTTAGGTAATTCATTTTTCTGGTCATGGTAAACTAAGTGCTTAGTATCTCTGATAGAGTATACTAGAGGTTTGATAATTTTACTTGAGACATCAAGTATGAAAACTATCATAGTTGACTGATAAATGAATTTGAAACCTAAAGATACCAAGATGTGTATAAATATTAGGTCGATAGTAATTAACCTAATTATACACGTTACTATATTGTGGATGGGCATTACATAATGAATAATAGGTCAAGAATAATTACGTCGAGTAATATAAAATATACTTGGAGTTCAATTATGATTTTATAGTGGAGTTAATCGTAATTAATAATTAATAAATCTGATTATAGGTTTAATCGATAGAGTTTATTAACTATATAGTCAAATATATTTTTATTCTTATGATTCCTTTACTTGCTTGAGTTACGTTTTGACAAAACTTGTTTAATAAATAAGTATCTCAACGTGTATATTTTATAGTTAATCAAGTGGTCCAAAACTAACTCCGTCTTTATTCTAAATAGATCAATGATTAATTAAAATTAATTTTAATTAATTGAATTTATTTTTAATTAAAAAAAATAGATTACGGTTGGGAATTGAATTCCCAACCGTTGGCTTGGCAATGGGTTACATTATATTGTAACCCACGG
This sequence comes from Datisca glomerata, assembly GCA_003255025.1. Taxonomy (NCBI): domain Eukaryota; kingdom Viridiplantae; phylum Streptophyta; class Magnoliopsida; order Cucurbitales; family Datiscaceae; genus Datisca; species Datisca glomerata. The sequence continues at coordinate 27,378 of QANY01009873.1, forward strand.
CCGTGGAATGCATTTGTTTATTAATAAAAAAAACTGCTATTCTTTCATTGTGTACAAATTTGAAAAATTGAAGAAATGGCCGATTGTTTCCTTTGAAGCCATTTTTTCAGAAATTTGTTTGGAAGTACAGATTTTCACAAAGAATGAAATCATGCCTTGGCTCAACATTATTTAGGAAAAGGAAAACATGAGTTAGTTTTTCGTTTATGAATTATTCGAGCGTTCATCCACTCGTGATTTTGACTGTCGGTTCGAGAAATAGTCAGAAAGATTATGAGATTTCGATTTTCAATCGTCATGTTTTAAAAGATATTTTTTTAGTTCATTATTCTATTGATTGTTTCTCAAATTTTTTAAAATTCTATATTTGTTGTTACATTGTTTCCTTCAATAACATAATAAAATAAAAAAACTACCACTGGACTCGAAAAAAACCTTGAAAGTAAAAGAAAATTGAATTAAAGCATATAGAAAATGTAAAAAAAAACACTAAAATATTCATTTTAAAAATGCATAATGGAAATGTAAAAGTAAAAGACCAATGATTTATTCTAATATGCCTCTTAATTTCTTAAGATTATTATATTTAATGAAAATGATAAATCTAATTGAGCTATAGAGAATACCTAGAGACTTATTATTTGAAATTTTGAAATGCCATCTAATAGCGAGAGCGATTTTTGTCTAAAAACGTTTCTCCCTCTATAGCCTAAATTTTATATACTATATATAGATATACAATTATATTCAACTTGGAAAACAACTTACAAAATTTAACGTAAAACATTATTCTCAAAGGTAATCTAAAGTCTTTTTTTGTTAATAGAAGTTTACATATATTAAGCCACATAATCATTCTCAACTTACTGACTTGGATGCCATATCAGCTCGACAACAAACGTCTTCAACAGTTAACTATTAATGTCAGTTTTGTAATACTCTTATATTTATTAACTAAGTTGTTAGTTTAGTTATGAAGTTAGAATTATTGTTAGCTGAATTAGTTAGCAAAGGAAGTCTTTAAATATTGTACTTTATACACAAAGGAGGTTAATGAAGTTTTGAAGAATTCTGTACACTTTCTCCTTCTCTCTTTCTCGAGCTTTGTTCTTCGTTTCTTAGTCTCTCATCTCTCTTTATACGGTATCAGAGCCTATATAAGACAAAAGTCTATGTCTATTAACATAGAAAATAATTCAACAGCGAGTAATGCAACTAGTAGCTTGTCAAATCTGTAAGGACTCCTCTCAAACACGTTGAGCAGTTCCCTATCAGTTAAACTAGAGAGAGAAAATTATGTTCTCTGGAAATCATAGGTAATTCCAGCAATTATCGGACATGGAGTAGATGGAATAGTATTCAGAACTGAACAAAAAGCTTGTAGATGGAGAAATTAATCCAGAATAAGGTATCTGGATTAGGAAGGATCAACTTCTCTTAAGTTGGTTGAGACTTTCTATGTCAGAAGGAGTTCTAGGTACATTCACTCAATATAATTCTTCTGCCGAAGTTTGGAGTTCTTTGAAAGAAATTTTGTGAGCCAATCTCGAGCAAGGATGATGCAATTAAGGAATCAGCTTCAAACCTGCAAGAAAACAAATTCATCTGTGACAGATTTCTGTGAGAAAGTAAGAAAGATTGTTGATAGCTTAGTTGCGGCTGGACAACCTGTAAATGAACAAGAACTGATGTTGTATGTTTTGAATGGATTAGGGTCACAATTTGACTCTGTAGTAGTAAATGTCACTTCAAGGAGTGAAAATTTAGATATAGAGGAAGTACAATCTCTTCTCATGTGTCATGAAAGCAGACTTGAGAAGCAAATGAGTGAAAATGAGAGCTTGATTAAGATGAATGCCAATATATTCACTAAAAATAATGGTTTTAGTCTCAAGAAAGGTGGAAATTTGAATGGTTCTTTTCAAAATAACTTCAACAATTTTAATAGGAATTCTGGCAGAGGTGCTTCTTTCCAGAATCACTTAAACAGTGTGGTTTTCAAGCAAGAATAGGTGGTAGAGGAAGAAACAACAATAGGCTGACTTATCAAGTCTATGGCAAGATTGGCCATGGTGCTAATGTTTGCTACTATAAGTTTGATAGGAACTTTCAAGGAGGAAATGTGGCTTTTCAGAACCAGAATGGGAATAATGCTCAGTTTAGTCAGTTCAGTGGCCAAAATTCACAGATTACTGGGAACTCTTATTCTCTTACAGCTTATTTTTCTTCTCCTTCAGCCTATGTTGCCTCACCTGAATCAGTATGTGACATGGCATGGTATGCTGACAGTGCAAATGTCACAACAGACCTAAGTAACCTAAGTCTAGCACAAGAGTACACCGGTAGTGAATGACTTGCAGTAGGAAATAGTAAGACCTTAACTATTTCACTTGTTGGTTCAACCCTTTTACCTACTAAATATTCTCCTAAACAAAATTTAAAATGAAAGTCTTTACTAAGAGTGCCTGAAATAAAAAAGAACTTGGTTAGTGTTTTAAAATTGACTACTGATAATGATATTTTCATTGAGCTTCATTCTAACATTTGTTATGTGAAGGACAAGTGAATGGGAACAATCCTACTGGAGGGAATCCTTAGAGATGGTCTGTACTTGCTAACAATCCTTGAAGATGGAAAAACAAATGTGTTTGTTTACCTCATACAGAATAGTAGTCCTAGAGGCTGTCTAAAAGCTTGTTGTAATAAACTTGTTAAACTTGTTTCTGTGTTGAATGTTTCAAATTCTTGTAACTTGCCTCTTGTTATTTCTTCTTATACTAAAAGTCTGGCAGTATATAATGTTTCATCTTCTTGTAACAATCATGCAAGTAATACAAGTTTGGCTTTAAACACAAGCTTTTGTCATGATATTTCTTATGTTTCTCAGAATTCCTTTCGATCTGCACAAAACAAGCATAATATGAGCATATGTACTGAAAATAAGCTAAAACTATCTGATATATGGAATAAATGATTAGGGCATCCCACATCTATCATTTTACATAAGGTGTTAGAATCTAATAATCTTCCTATTCCTAAACAATCTCCCAGTTTCTGTACAACATGTAAAAAGGGAAAGTGTCATGCCTTACCTTTTCCAATTTCAGTTTCTAAAACCTTTAAATCTCTCGAACTAATTCATGCAGATCTTTGGGGTCCAACACTTTCAAATATTAAACAAGGCTATAGATATTATGTGTGTTTCATCGATGACTTCAGTAGATATATTGGGTATATCCCTTCAAGCTCAAATCTGAAACACTAAATACATTCATTATATTAAAGAGCTTTGTTCAAAAACAATTTGAGTGCACTATCAAGACAGTACAGTCAGAATTTGGGGGAGAATTCAGACTTTTTGTTAAGTTTCTTCAACCACAGGGAATTAAATTCAGACATCCATGCCCCTATACACACCAAAAAAATGGGAAAATTTGAATGGAGGCATAGGCATCTTGTAGAAACAGGTTTGACACTTTTAGCTCAAGCAAATATGCCTCTTGATTTTTGGTAGGAATCCTTTCAAACAGCCATATATCTCATAAACGGAATGCATACACAAATTCTTGGTTCTTTCCAAGTCCTTTATCATAAAATACCATATTATAACACCTTAAAAATCTTTGGATGTGCATGATTTCCATACTTAAGACCATATAATGCTCACAAGTTTACTTTTCATTCTGATTTGTGTTTGTTTCTTGGATATTATATTGATCATAAAGGGTATAAATGCCTTCACCCTTCTGGTAGGCTCTTTATTACTCGAAATGTGATGTTTAATGAATCCAAATTTCCATATAAAGAATCATTCTGTCGCAATCAAAACACCAGTCCTTTGTCTGTTAGTAACTTACCTACCATTACTTCTATTTTACATTCAAATTCCTTGCCTCTATCTTCAAGATAAACATCGTAGGAATATGTCAATATACATACCCCTTTGGATTCTACATCAGCAAGTTCTCCCACTACTCATAATCATGATCATAATAAAGAAAACTCAGGTAACTCAACTTCTTTATTATCTAGTTAAATTCTTGCTTTACCTCATACTACTATAAACTTTCTTGATTTCCCTTCTATAGCTGATAAGCTTGTGATAGACTTACCTGGTTTAGCTAATCCTTCACTTAATAGACAACCTATAACTCAATCTATACCTGCACAAATTTCTAACCAAGTCATTTCTATCAGAAATTCCACCCACAATATGATGACTAGGATAAAAAAATGGCATAAGGAAACCTAAAGCTCTTATTTCCACTAAACATCCTCTGACTTCTATAGACCTACCCTCTGAACCTACATGTGTTGAGCAAGCTCTTACCAATCCTTCCTGGTTTAAGGCTATGACAGTGGAAATTGATGCACTTTTGAAGAACAAAACTTGAGATCTAGTGCCTTACAGGAAATACATGTCTCTTATAGGCAACAAATGGGTGTTCAAGGATAAAACTAAGTCTGATGGCAGCTTAGAAAGGTATAAATCCAGGCTCGTTGCTAAGGGTTTTCATAAAAAACCAGGCATACATTTCAAAGAAATCTTCAGTCTTGTCGTTAAAGCTACAACTGTGAAGGTTATTCGTCATCTTGTTGTTGCTTTTAGCTAGGTTGTTAGGAAAATTGATGTGAATAATACTTTTCTTAATGGATTCATCAAAGAAGATGTGTACATGGCTCAACCAGTGGGATTTATTTATAGAACCAGACCTAATCATGTTTGTCATATTAGGAAAGCACTCTATAGGTTAAAACATGCTCCAAGGGCCTGGTATGATAGGTTGAAAGGCTCACTGATTGACTGGGGCTTTGTTAACTGCAAATCTGACAACTCTTTATTCATTTACATGAATAACAATGTTTTACTCTTGATGCTTGTGTATGTAGATGACATTCTTGTCACAGATAATGACAGAATAATGATTCATTATTTTCTTGGAGTTGAAGTTTACAGAAGTCCTAGTGGAATGAATCTCACACAGAAGAAATACATTCAGCTTGTTCCAGTGTTAAGTTGTCTGCTCATGAAGAAGATCCCTTCACTGATATCACCATGTTTAGAAGCACCATAGGTGCTTTACAATACCTGTCTATAACCAGGCCAGATATAGCCTTCATTGTCAACAAATTGAGTCAATATATTTACAAACCAACCACTCTTCACTGACAGGCTTGCAAAATAATCTTGAGGTACCTAAAATGAACAATATATGAAGGCTTACTCATTAAACTGTCTAAATCAGTGGACATAACAGCATATTTAGATGCTGATTGGGCTGTTGATGTAGATGACAGATGCTCAACATGTGCTTATCTAGTTTTTTCTTGACAATAACTTAGTGTCCTGGTCATCAAAGAAGTAGCAAGCAATCTCTAGATCAAACACTGAAAGCGAATACAGGTCTATATATAATGCTGCTATTGAAATTCAATGGTTTCAAAACCTACTTTCTGAACTGCATTTCAAGTCTTCTCTTTCACCAGTTTTATGGGTTGATAATGTGAGTGCACTGTCATTGACTTCTAATCCAGTATTGCATACCAGAGTAAGTATATTGAACTAGATGTTCACTTTATTAGAGACAAAGTAACAAACAAAAGTCTATAAGTGAGATATGTTCCTTCCAATGATCAACTTGCAAACGTTTTAACCAAGACAGTTTCAACCCCTCGATTTCTTTACTTGAAAAACAAGCTTCCGGTTGTCACTACCCCCTTCATCTTGAGGGGGGATATTAAGCCACAAAATCAGCCACATAATCACTCTCAACTTACTAACTTGGATGCCATATCAACTGGGCAACAAATGTCTTCAATAGTTAGCTGTAATGTCAGTTTTGTAATACTCTTACATTGATTAACTAAGTTGTTAGTTTAGTTATGAAGTTAGAATTATTGTTAACTGAATTAGTTAGCAAAGGAAGTCTTTAAATACTGTACTTAATTCACAAAGTAGATTAATAAAGTTTTGAAGAATTCAACACACTTTCTCCTTCTCTCTTTCTCGAGCTTTGTTCTTCGTTTCTTAGTCTCTCATCTCTCTTTATAACATAACTCACAAGAAAACGCTAGAAAAATAAACAACTAATTGTGTGATAATTGTGTTAGAACCCACACATTACTCCATTATCCATATTTGTGCAATATAAAACTTCACTTTAATAGATACCTAAAGATATGCCATTACTATTCTATGTATCTAAAATGAGTTACGAACTTTATATCCAAAGTGGATAAATAGCGCCAAAATTTCAAAATACTTTTTTCCTTGAAGAAATTATATATAACACAATCTAAATAAGATGTTCACGAATTAAATAAATAAAAGTTCAATGTCAAATAAAACTAGCTTAAATATTGTTAACTAATAAAAATAAGTTGCAAATCTATGTTAAATGTAGAGATCAGAAATGGTTAACAAATGTCACAATATAATTTAAGCAAGGACAAAAAACAATAAATTGAAAAAAAATTTACTTAAAATGTCATCAGATCTAGAACTAAAAAATAAAGTGAAGCCATGTTATCCATCTTATATAGATTCACCCTATTAAAAGTTAATATTAATTTTGCTTCTAAAAATAGAATAATACGTCTACACAGACTTACGCTAACGTTTGAGATGATGAACTAATTAATAGATCAGAAGAAAAAAGAAGAAAATTTGGTAAAAAAACAAATTAGTTCTCCATATCCAATTGACAATGTTTATTAGAGGAAGTTTCTATATATCCCCAAACTTCTTTTTGTATTATGGAATTGGTTTCACCTTTTACAAAGAAAGCAAAAAAAAATGCTCCAATTATTAATATTTCTGATGCCTTTAAAACAGTCTTCCTCAGTGATCAACTTGCCCATATAAAACCTTCCCCATGTAGCTTCATTTCTATGTGTGGGTAAAAAAACCCTAAAGAATTTCAATTATTTTGCTTCCTCTTTTTGCATGGAATTTATTCCTCCAAATGCACATCCATAGTAAAATTCTCTTTACCTTGTTTGGAGATTCCTTTTGAGCAATAATTCAAAAGTCCACTCATAGATTCACATATCCATTTGAGTTGTATCACTTTTCTGACCTATCTCCCATTGCCTTCCATCGCATATGCACTTCTAAATTCTAATCTCATGTCACACTCAGCTTGTTTTCCACTCTAATGGGCACGTGTTCTATCGACGCTTACGTGGCCGGTTTCAACATTTTGTGTGTGCCTGTAAGTGGCCGCCACATGTCAAGGAAACTCAATAATTGGTTGGCAGGCCAAGGCAAACTAATTAAACTACTTAGATCCTCTTTCTAATTAATAATATCTTCTAATTGGAATTATGGAATATGTTTTGCGGCGGACCGACGCTGTGGGCAGCATGGGCAGGAAAGAACAAGAACTTGGTATCAATAAAAAAAGAAAAGTTGTGTGTTGGATTGAAGCTAAGTCCTCTGAACTGAGCAGATAGACAGTTTGTCAAACTTTCTATTATAATTAAGGAACTTTAATTTGTCTTCCACCTTTTGTTTAGTGCATTTTACCAACTGTGTCAATTTATTTACTTTTGTGTTGTAATTATTACCTCCTAGAATGGGACTTCAAGGATAAGTTATTGTTAAAGTTTTAGAGTTTAATTTAATTTAAAAATTAATTTGAGAGTTGAGGGTTACTTTAAATTTATATTCTTAATTCAATATTTTTTTCAGTCGATGTGGGATTATTTTATCAATAGTTATATACCAACCTCTACTGTATTTAGCTTATTAGAACATTGACAACTTTTGATTAAAAAAACATCGACAAGTTTTTTGAGGTTATTTAAAATAATGATTTATTGTTAACTGTTATTATATATACCTGCACTTTTTATTGAAGATTTATTATAAAAATATCACCTAATTTCTATATGAAATAACAGTTAATTTTTAAAATATTACGGATTTTTGCAGAATAATATATATTTCTGTTTACTATGAAAGAATTGCCCTGTAAATATGGTGAAGGTATAGAAGGCGATGCAAGCATAGATTAGGAGAAAGAATTGAATGATGACATATTTTTTTAAACTGAATGTTGACATATTGATAAGAAAGAATCATAATCTAAATATATTTTGGACCAAACGTTATGAATATTCCAACAAAACAAAAATAAAAATAAAAAACCTTAGACATAGCCCTTCCCTACCTTTGCTTCCCCCACAGTGGGTTATTCTCCATATGTGATTGTTCTTAAAAGAAGGACAATTCTCTTCAATAATACTTCAGAGAATCCACATCCTGACCCTCCTCATGATGTGAGAAATAGCCTTCGCTTTTGAACAATCTCCCTTTCCACGTCATTTGGTGAGAAAATTTTTTAATACTCCTATAATTTGTTGTCACGTATTAAAATATAATATGTTTTATTTATATTTTAAAGAGAGAAAAAATTGAGCTCTTAAATTATATTGTGGTGCTGTCAAATGATGTGGGGAAATATCAAATTTTCATGCTTCGGTTGATGTATAAAAGCCCTTCTGGCTAAGAGTCACGTGGTTGCCCATCATATTTGTTTTCGTATAATATTTTGTTAAGTAATTATGTTTACTATATTTTCATTTTTAAGCACGGTTATGTTATGAAATTTGTATTTGATGTAAGAAAAATCGTAATAGAAAAGAAAAAGAATAATATTTGATGAGAGAATATGTAAATTAAACATGTTTCAAGTAAATTGCCTAATTTTACCTATACCGTTCTCGTGAGTAGTTCTACTAGGGGTGTGCACAGTTCGGTTCGGTCAGTTAATAAGATACTTTTGTAATCGAACCGAATACACCGGTTACCTAAAGTACTAAACCGAACCGGTGTAACTATTAGAACCGAACCGAATAGAACTAAAGTAATCGATTCAATTTGATTATTTGTAACCGGTCCGAATGTATACACTACTACCAAAACGGGCTTAGATGACAGAAAAAATCCGTCATCAAAATATTTTAATGACAGGAATGCGACTGTCATCTATCGGGTTATCATCTAAACTCATTTTTACCAAAAACTGTCGTCAAAAGGTGCCGCCAAAACACTTTTGATGACGGGGAATCCCCGTCATTAAACGTGCTGCAAAAACACTTTTAATGACGAGGATTGCCCGTCATTATAGGTGCCGTAAAAAAATTTTTAATGACAGGTATTACCCGTCATTATAGGTGCCGCCTATAATAATTGGCAATCCTAACATTAAAAGATCATTTTAAAAAAAAAATCTATCATGGAAAGGCAAAAATCAGCATTTCCATGACAACCCTTCATCCCCTCAATATTGTCACCAGACTGCTAATATTACAGTCATTCTTTCCAAGTCTCACCAGACCACTAATATTATAGCCTTTGTAATAAGAAACTTTTACTACAGGTTTCAAAGACAATCTCATAATCCATATGGAAAACCCATGTAATAAGAAACCTTTACTACATGGATTAATAAAGGAATCTAATTGGCCCATCTACAAGAAAGACTTGAAACTTACCATGTAATATATTAAGTTCAGGATATGATGATCTAATACATCCAGATGTGCATCTTTGTCGAATGCTAAGAAAGTAACCTACAAGATAAACAGGAATAGATGTCTCGATGACTTGTTGAACTTCGAGTATATATTTAGATTATGAAGTCAAATGATACTCACCACAACACATCTTACCAAGAAACAAGTAAAGTAAATTAGCGTCACAAAGCCAACATGCAGGGAGAAAGCAGGGAGGGGGGAGGTTAAAAAATTTACCAACGCCAAATGGAACTCTATGCTTTTAAACTTAGTTAACATTCTGACCTATAGTTGTTAGATTTTAGAAAGTGTGAAGGATATGAAAAGAAATGGTAGAGAATATAATGTTTATTGTTTGAAATGACAAGGAAAATTTACGTGCAAATAGAATTTACAATAATTTCATTTAATCTCTTTCTCATTCTTTTACTTTTCCCTCCTAATTTTCTTTGTTTTAATTTTAATTCCCCATTAGCATAAGGTTAACTATGATACTATGTTGTAGAAGATGCACAAAGCAATACTTACCAGCCTTTATTGGTTACATTACATATCAATTTTGCAAATAAGAGCATATAAAATAACTATTTATGTACTACTACAAATAAACGCATTTCCCCTTATTTTTGCCAAAACCACAGCCAATATCAATACTATTAGATTATACAGTCAGCTAGTAAAGATTTCTCGTATGTCTTTTGTACTGCACAACACACTTCGGTTCAAAATATCGAAAAAGTTTCATCCACTAGGAAACTTACAACTTCACAATTTATAAACAAGAAGGCAAGGATCATACTGAACTAAACTACAATCTACAACTTATTTTTTAGTTCGTTTTCTGATAACCATTTTCTGTAACGTAGATTTTTGGATTTTTCTATTCATTCTTCATATAGACCAAGGCATCCATTAGACCTCTTGGATACACATGTACTAGACATGACCCAATGCATGTCCTTGAAATATATTAGCAAAACACAAAAAGTAAACCTTGTTATCCTTATTTAAACGAATATTTTAGTCAATAACTTTAAAACATAAACCTTGTTGTCCTTATTTAAATGTATGTTAGTAATTACTCATGGACGGGATCATAATGAATCAAATTACACAATATCTTAAGGAAACTAGGGAATGAACTTAAGCAAAACTGAGCTTTAAATCATAAGAAATTAGATTATATGTAGGAAATTATGGCAAAACTCCTTTAAAGTGAAAATATAAAAGATATAATGTGGAGTGGAATACCATATCAATAATGTATAATGGGAGTCTTCACAAAACTAGAATGATTATGATATTTGAACTCCTGGATTTGAATCCATTAGGCAGGCTTTGAAAACGCTTTCAATACCTATTTCTCCAAGTTCCTATGAAATGCAACTGTGGGTACTGTAAATTTTAAGATTAGTTAGGATACAAATAAAAAAACATATAACTGGAGATGACATTGCATGAACCACAAGTAATTTTGAGATAAGATGTTGATCACACAATCCAAAAATGATAAAATAAAATCATATAAATCTCATCGATGAAGCAACACTCATCCAAATTGCAATCATTTTTTTTTCAAAATAACCACTTAACCTAGTGTAGTACTAAATCTCCCGCTACTGATATTTGAAAAGACACTAATTTTGACATACTTTCACCTTTGTCAAGTCATGTCCAAGTTTTTTTGCTGTCATTGCCAGTAAAACCCGTTCCTTAGAAAACTTCACCTTGATAATAGACCATGTAACAAAATCAACATCAGCTCAAACTACTCCAAATTCATTAAAACTATGGCCCACTTATAGTGAGGCTCCAAAGTTATGATATATTTGAGTCCTGCAAAAAAACTTGAGTAAAGCTATTGTGATCCCACCAACTTCATTAAGAATTCATCTAATGTGGTTTTGATCTTTATCTATATCACTTAAAATGATGATGAGATTCAATATTTAAAAAGTCACTCATCTATGAAGGGGGCAGAAGTAATATTAACGAGTGTACTCTATTTAAAAACACAAAGACCAACTTTTGTTGCTAATACAAAGCCAGCAAACTATAATTTTATGAGAAATCCTTTAAAATGTTAGAATTTGGACAAATACTAAGCAAATATTTTAATTAAAAATACAGACTTAGAAATTAAATGTGCAGACATTAAACAAATTCATATTAGAATGATAATGTGCTAACCCAACCTCTCAAATCAAGTTTGGTAGTGTAAGTATTCTTCTGAATTTCAAATTCATAATCTTCATGACCAAACAAGCTTAATTAGAACTAATCTTTCATTCAAAACTCCCAATCAAACATGTAGAGGTCTAAAACACAGACAAATTCATAAAATCATACATGTATACATAGTAAAACTCACTGTGAAATACATGGGGCATGATCAAACTCTAGCCCTAGAAAATTATAAACTAAGCTAGCAACCTAGTTTGACAGACGACTCTCCGATTGAGAGTGGTTCACCCCAGGACTAATCACGATGGAGCTCAAGGCTGAGCTCATTGAGTCGAGTCATTGTAGAATCGCCTTTGAGAGAGAGAAAGAGAGTTGCCTATAGAGAGGGCTAAAAGCGCGAGAGAACCGAGAGAGATGTGAGAGAGAGAGACATACACACACAAGAGGGGTATTGGTGATAGGCGACAATGATGGTCGATGATGTGGATGAAGGGAGAGGGAGATGGCGTAGCAAGTTTGAGAGAAATGAAAAGGGTTAGGGTTATTTAGGGGAGTATATATAATAGAAATTTTGTAATTAAAGAAAATTTAATGATAGTGAAAAAAATAGGTGTCATATTAGGTAATATATTTATGACAGTCAATGTAAAACCTGTCATGTTAGCCAAACATCAATTTTTTTACAGTCCATAGCCTTTTTTACGTGACAGGGTTTAAGAGGCCTATCATTAATTCCAATAACATGCTGTCATCTAAAGCCCATTTTGTAGTAGTGATATGAGAGGCAACAAACTATTCTAAATTAAGCAGAAAGAGGAACAACAAAAGTAGGAATGTTTAACAGATCTAATAGTGTGTAAACAATATGAAAGGAAACAACAATCAAAATTAACATAATCAAACAAAAATAATTGAATCGGCCGAACAATTGAGCAATCGAAAGCATAAGCAGAGATTAAATAGATCTAAGTTATATTTTCAAACAGATTTAATTTCAAGCATCACTAAAGAGATTTTAACAGAGAGAGACATAAATTAACAGATGTAAATCGTCAAAGTTTGAGACCTTAAAATACCTGCAAAGAGACAGAGAAATGGATGAGCTCGAGCTGAGAGAGAGGCAGAGGGAGAGTGCTTCGACGGAGACGACTCAAATGAGGGAAGCTTCGAGTTGGGGAACTTGATAATGATGGACGAGGGAGATGAGAGTTGTAGGGCTCTTTAGTCGTGAGGGAGTGAGGGAGTGCTTCGACGGCGATGACTCAGATGAGGGAAGCTTCGAGCTAGGGAACTTGATAATGGTGGACGAGGGAGACGAGGGTTGCAAGGCTCTTTAGTCGCGAGGGAAAGAGACAGGAGATAAGGGTCACAACTATATTCGCGAGGGAGAGAGAGAGAGGAGAGAGCAGAGAGGCGAGGGAGAGAGACTAACTAGGGTTTGGTTTGGCTTTTTCTCTATATTCTTATTTTGATGTTATAATATATATATATATATATATATATATTAAAAAGCTACTGTAATCGATTCAAACCCATTATAAGTTAATATAAATAAAACTGAACTAAAAATTTGGTTATGTAATTTAAACAAACCAATTACAATTATTATAGTAAAAGAACGGACCGAACCAATTCGGTTCGGTCGGTTCTAAAAAAATTTGCACACCCGTAAGTTCTACATGTCAATTAATTTTTAACTTACTATTTCAAAAAGTATTTAATTTACTAACTAAAGTAAATTAATTAGTAATAAATACTAAATAAAATAATTTATTAAATTAATTCGTAATAATTAAAATAATTTAGTTTACTAATTAACTAAATTAGTAAATACTATAACATAAAATAATTTATTGAAATAAACTGTTAATAACTAAAGTAAATTATTTCTGTAATCGGATAAAATTAAAATAATTATAATTAAAATAAACTATTTTTATTTAAAATAAAATAAAATATTTATTTTACTAATTAAAAGCGGATGGTATATCTTTAATTTTGTCTAAAGGAATGGTGTTTTGTACATTTGTCTACAAATTGCAGGGTGTTTTCAGAACATGTAAAAAAATGGTAGGTAATGTGGGAAGAATGAAAAATTACATCATTTCCTTGTGAAAGGGAAGTAAGTTCTGGTGGGGGAGGAGTGGAACTTAGTTCCCTTTCATTTGAAAAGAAAAAGTGTGAGTCCCACACATTTTTCTTTTGTCTTAGGCAAGTGAGCAAGTGAAATTTAAAGGTAGTTGAGAATTTTCTTTCATTTCTTAGGGTAATAGGGTTAGCATATATATCATGGCTTGGCAAAAATGTCAGATATCCAAATAATCCTACTCGGGAGACTGGTATAGGTGTAAGTTAAGAAGATCTAATCGTACATTATGCAATAGAAAGTCAGGGTATATCTCACGATATATTTTCATCCGACAAATTTTGTTCATTAGTGCAATAAATCTTGCCCATCAGATCTAATGGTCTAAGTCTCCTATATTGTTCTTCAGAACAATAAAAGATCATAATCTAATATTCTTATATCAAATGGGTAACTATAGAATGAGATGATTTAACGTAATCGCTAAAACCTCATACTTATTCGTGAGCATGTGAGTTTTTTTATCAACAAAGATTTCATTGAGAAGCAAGTTAAGGGGGTCTTTTCCTCCCACTAACAATGGACTTTTCCTTCAAAACCAAGCTAGCAAAGAGAGAAGACAAGTGCTATTATAACCATCCCAACTCTGATCTAGACCATAATGTGCAATGGCATCAGCAGTGGAATTAAGCTTCATACTTATTCAAGAGACTTTACAATTACTAGCTTGAAACAATTTCTTCTTAACATCTAAAACAATGTTGGACATTTTCCAATCTGTACAAGGAGAGCCTAGAATCCATTTAACAATGGTTGAAGAAAGAGAAATAGAAAGTATTACCTTAGAAGGAAAATCTTCATCATAGGCAAAAATGGAAAGCAGAACAGTAACTTTCACCAAACACAGTGGGTGTTTAACTACTTTTGGAAAAACGATCAGTAGGCATTCGTTGGAGAAATCATAGGCAACCGTTAGAAATTATATGTATATATACATCACTTACTCATTGTAAAGAATTAGAATTCTTAATAAGAAATCAGAACAAGAAGTTCATCATCTTTCTTTAAGATCAGAACACTAAAGTGTTCATCATTTATAGGGTTCATAATTTCTACATGGTATCAGAGCAACGATTCTGAAAACCAACAAATAAAACAGTATGGCAGAACCATCGACCTCCGGCTAGCTTCACCACCACGACACCAATCCCAGACTGACCTTCATCCTGCTCACTGGCCACAACTACATACCGTGGGCCAGGGCGGCTCGGGTGAGCCTGAAAGGAAGAGGCGGACTGGGTTTCGTGGACGGCAGTAAGCCAAGGCCAGACCGAAACCCAGAGGAATGGGACATCATGGACAGCCAGGTAATGACCTGGATAACTAATTCCATAGACCCAAAACTCAGTGAAATCTTTTGTTTTTGTGAAACAAGACAGGAACTCTGGGAAGAAATCCGGAGCAATTATTGTGAACAAAACAATTTCGCACAAGTCTTTGAACTTAAACGAGAGATCTCCCAAGAAAAACAGGGGGACAGATCAGTACCGGAGTTGACAGGATTTTTAAAATCTAAGTTCAAAGAACTCGAAACCCTAAGACTGTGACCACTGACCTGAAGGAACTCCAAGAGCGGGCTGAACACGATATGGTGTTCCATTTCCTGACGGCTCTCGACTCAAGCTACGATGCGTTCCGGGCTCAGATCTTGATGTCGACGGAGAAGCCAACATTTGCCACTGTCACAGCCATGGTTCAAAGAGAAGAAACCAGGCGAATAGTGATGAGTACCAGAGACGACAAGGCGGAGGCACTAGCCATGGCGACCCACGGCTCCCTCCAAAACCCTAACCCTAGGGAAGGGGGAAGGCACCGCGGACAGTCAGGCGAGCCGGTGAGGTTCAACCACTGCCGAAAGGAGGGCCACACCCACGACCGGTGCTGGAACCTGCACCCTCATCTCCGGCAGAACCAGGAAAGAGAGAGAGAAAAAGGGACTGTCGCCTCTGGAACAGGGAGAAAGTTCTAGAAGAGGCACGTGAATGACGAGTGAGGGGGCTCCGCGAGGGAAACATTTCCCTTTTATACCGAGGGTTTCAGCGGAGCGGGTTACGGGTTGGTCGAGTCTCGACCCGACCGAGACCGCAGAGCCCACATGACAGACAGACCCGATTCGAGTAATGGGTACCGACCCGATCGAATGGAGGAAATGGACATATTCGGATCCGTTAGAGCAAATCTGCACACAGACAACGATGCACTGATGGCTACACTGCTCAAACAATTCAGAGAATTTTTGCGCGATACATCAGGTTAATCTATCTGCAATACTGTCAATTATTTTTCTAAGTCTGCAAATTTTTGTCATAACTTAGAACACTGGATAATAGACTCTGGTGCCTCAGACCACATGACTCATAACACAAAAAACCTACACAGTCTCACTAAATTAGAAAGACCACAACACGTGACGGTAGCCAATGGAAATAAAGTTCCAATTTTTGGCATAAGGTCCACAACACTGTTCACAAAAACCATTAACAACGTACTTTGCCTATCCAATTTTAACTCCAATCTCCTATCCGTCAGTAAAATAACCAAAGACTTAAACTGCAATGTTACTTTTTTGCCTGACAAAATAATTTTTCAGGATCGAGTCACCGGGAGGAAGATTGGTGAAGGGAAATTTAGAAACGGTCTGTACTACTTAGAAGATACCGGCAAAACATGCATTTCCACCTCCAGTACAGTACAAAAAGACAAAATATTACACTGGAGATTCGGTCATCCCTCCGACAAAATCCTAAACAAATTACTCGGTTGTAATTCAGACTCTAGCAGTTGCTCAGTCTGCAAACTTTCAAAACAAACCAGGTTACCCTTTCCACTTTCTAGTAGTACGACAAAATGATGTTTTGAATTAATTCATTCTGATGTTTGAGGACCCGCCCCAGTTGATTCATATAATAAATTCAAATATTTTGTTACATTTATTGATGATTTCTCTCGCACCACATGGTTATACCTTTTGAAATCAAAAAATGAAGTCTTCAGTCATTTTCAAGAGTTCAACAATTTAGTTGAAACTCAATTTGAAACAACCATAAAAATCTTTAGGTCTGACAATGGAACCGAGTATACTAACAACACTTTTTTTGAGTTTTTTAAACAAAAGGGTATACGACATCAAACCACCTGCATCCACACCCCACAACAAAATGGTGTCTCAGAACGCAAAAATCAACACCTTCTTGAAATGACTAGGTCTTTCCACCTCCAAAATAACGTACCCAAAAGATACTGGTCCGATGCTATACTCACAGCAACCTACCTCATCAATCGGTTACTCAGTGTAAAATTGCATCTGAAAAGCCCTCTAGAAATTCTCAAGGTAGGAAAATTAACCTAGATCATATACGAGTATTCGGATTTACATGCTTCGTACACATTCCAAGACTTGATAAATTGGGCAAAACCTCAGTCAAAACCCTATTTTTGGGGTATTCCGCTGAGAAAAAAGGGTATAAGTGTTACGACCCAATAAACAATAAACTCTACATCTCGCGAGATGTGCAATTTTTAAAACTAGAATCCTATTACCTAAAGGACCCCGACAACCATAACCACCACCAAACGTTTCCGCTACCTAACAATATTATTTCCTCTGATATCATAAGACAGGAACATGATACTGCATCAGCCGCGCCTGAGACAACTACCTCAGGGGGAGCAATTGATGAGGCAGTTGTCACTGATGAAGCAGTAATCGTAAGAAGGTCAACAAGGCAAACTCAACCCCCAGAAAGATTAAAAGACTACGTGTCCCATCAGGTTCTATACCCTATCCAAAATTTCCTATCTTATGATAAAATCTCTAACATCCACAGGGCATACTTGGGAAAAATTGATGAAACAGTTGAGCCAAAGACCTATCAAGAAGCCCAACTCGACCCCAAATGGAGAAAGGCGATGAATGAAGAACTTCTAACCTTGGAAAAGAATGAAACTTGGGACATAATCCCACTACCCAACGGGAAGAAACCTGTAGGATGTAAATGGGTCTATAAGACCAAATACAACAGCAACGGCACCATCGAAAGATATAAAGCTCGACTAGTTGCCAAGGGCTTTACTCAGACATATGGAGTGGATTACCAGGAGACGTTCGCTCCAGTGGCAAAAATGAACACGATCCGAGTGTTACTATATGTTGCCACCAACCCCAGCTGGGAACTATATCAAATGGATGTAAAAAATGAATTCCTCCAAGGAAATCTGGAAGAAGAAGTATATATGTCCATACCTCCAGGACACAAGAAAGCAACGCACCCATCTCTGGTATGTAGATTAAAGAAGGCTATCTACGGCCTGAAACAGTCACCAAGGGCGTGGTATGGAAAATTAAGCTTGTCTCTTTTAAAAATTAACTTTGTCAAAAGCTCTGCTGACTCATCTATGTTCGTCAAACACACGAACAACTCTGCCACCATCGTTTTAGTCTACGTAGATGACATCATCATCACCGGAAATAACCACGATGAAATATGGAGTGTTCAACAACTAAAAGGGGAGTTTGATATTAAAGATCTAGGAAAACTGAAATACTTCCTAGGGATAGAAATAGCTCACTCGAAAAAGGGACTGTTTCTATCTCAAAGAAAATATATCTTAGACTTGTTAAAAGAAACTGGCATGATAGGGGCAAAACCTGCTAGCACACCAATGGAAACCAACATGAAAATATGACTTAATGATAGCAAACCATTAATTGATATAGGCCAATATCAAAGACTAGTAGGAAAACTAATTTATATAACAGTTACAAGACTAGATATCACTTTTGCAGTTAGCGTTATCAGTCAATTCATGCACGCACCCTACACGAATCACCTGACAGCCGCAGAAAGGATACTCAGATACCTTAAAGGAACACCCGGTCAAGGGATATGGATGAAGAGAACCAGGGCAAACTCCGTAGTTGGATACACTGATGCATACTGGGCAGGTAGTTATGATAGAAAATCTACAACTGGTTTCTGGTCTTTGTAGGTGGAAATCTAGTAACCTGGAAGAGCAAGAAACAAACAGTTGTAGCAAGGTCAAGTGTAGAGCAGAATACAGATCCATGGCCTCCACTGCTAGTGAACTCATATGGATTAGACATCTTCTTCAAGACATAAAGGTTGAGATGAAAAAAATGATAGAGATGCACTATGACAACCAAGCAGCACGTCATATTGCAATGAACCCCGTTTTCCACGAGAGAACCAAACACATTGAAGTGGACTATCACTTCATAAGAGAGAAGGTACAGTCGGGAGAAATCGCCATTCCTTTTGTACGTAGTGAAGACCAGCTGGCCGACATCTTCACCAGAGCCCTCGACAAAAATAGCCTCCAAAGAATACTTAACAAGTTGGGCTCGATCAACCTATACGAACCCAACTTGAAGGGGAGTGTTGAAGAAAGAGAAACAGAAAGTATTGACTCAGAAGGAAAATCTTCATCACAGGCAAAAAAGGAAAGCAGAACAGTAACTTTCACCAAACACTGTGAGTGTCTAACCACTTCTGGAAAAACGATCAGTAGGCATCCGATGGAGAAATCATAGGTAACCGTTAGAAATTATATGTATATATACATCACTTACTCATTGTAAAGAATTAGACTTCTTAATAAGAAATCAGAACAAGAAGTTCATCATCTTTCTTTAAGATCAGAACATTAAAGTGTTCATCATTTCTAGGGTTCATAATTTCTACAACAACCTTTAAACACCTCTTAGGTTATCAAAACACTCTCTTGAATATGTCTATTGCCAATAAATGGTCCTTGAGATTCAGATCTGCAATTGGTCTATATTGAGAAGGGGTTTCAGGTTCACTTACTTTGGGAACTAATGTGATAAGTGTCCCATTAATGGAAAATTGTAAGTAGCAATTACCAAAGAAGTCCTTTGCTGCCATGAAGATATATCTCCACCCATTTGATTCCAATGTTTCTGATAGAAGGAGTCAGGGATCCCATCTGGACTAGGTGTTTTATCTGGTCTAAGATCAAAAGTGGCTGCTTTGATTACCTCTAAAGTGACCTCAGCAAGAGACCTATTAGCTTCCTCATATATTGAAGGAGAGACACGATCTAAAACCCACTGAATATCTAATGCAGGTTTAGTAGTGTAGCATTGAGTGAAGTGATAACCAATAATTTGAGCCACCTTATCACAACCTTATCGACATCTACCATTAGAGTCATGCAACTTGTTGATGTTATTAATCATTCTCCCGTGCAAGATAGATTTATGAAAGAAGCCAGAGTTCCTGTCACCACCTTTGAGCTAGTGAGTTTTAGCCCTTTGCCCCTATAACACATCCTCTTTTCTCCAAATATCTCCAACAAGACCTTTAATAACACTTGTGGCATTCATATCCTCCTCATTATCCTCAGTTGATTTTGAGAGATTCTAACTCATGCTTCGGTTACCTTTTAGGTTGGAACTCCTTGGTTTAGCTCAGATTTATAGCTCTTCAGCTTCTTTAGTAGATTTTCCATTCCTATACCAGCTTGAGTAGAATTCCATCCTTGATAATTTCCATATAGTCTCCCCCCAATTTCCATTTCATTTCATACTTAAACATGTTCTAGCCCTTCCTATGATTTCCTTGATAAGGGGGACGATAAACACGTTGTGATATGAGCCAATGTTTGGGGGGATTATGACCTCAACATTAGGAAATTTGTCTAGGAAGGCATCATTTATGAAGGCTCTATCAAGTCTCTCCTGAATAAAATCTAAACCAAATCTTTCATTTCTCCAAGTCATTCAGCATCCACTAAATTGAACCTCTAAAATACCACAACTGTCAACAAAGTTTCTAAATTCCAAAGCTCTGTGAAAGTTAAAATCTCTACCTCATTTCTTCTCGTTAGCACTGAGCATTTCATTAAAGCATCTTAGGGCCAACCAAGGAAAATTTGCACCCCTATGGCTCCTTCCTAAGTCCTCAAACTGACTCCACCTTATTATGTCTTCTCTATGCTCATACGCGAAGGTCGCTCTTCCAATCTCAACAATGCTCAAGTCAACTATATTATCTGTATTAATAATGGAATTAACACAAATTGATGTATTCCAACACATTAGTATACCTTTAAAGCTTGAATTGTCAAGGCACTCCCCAGCCCTTGAGAATTTCAGATGAGAAGCTTCATTGGTCCTCTAATGGCTTTCTTGGGTAAGCCATCACACCCTCAGCAATTGTTTCAACCAAATCATTAGAATTCTTCTCAATAGACTTTCCTTCTTCAAAAGAAGCTCTGACCAGTATATCCTGGAGATTATCTGATCTTAACCATTCATCATCCTCAACTCTGGGCCTTTTACTACTAGATTGATTTCTCCCCCCTCTACCTCTACTGCCTTGACCTCTTCTTCCACCTTTTTTTTGCCTTATTTCTTACTCTGAGAGCTAGTAGTAGAAAATTAAATTTCTCATCCAAAGCATCCATTTTACTGACCCAATATTACACGGATCTTTAATGATAGATGAGTAATCAATCTCTTCAGAATTCTTGCTATTACTCTCCACTTGGACTCCCTTCTTGTGCGCCATTCCAATTCCTACCTCACCTAAGCTTCCACGCCTTTCCTTATCCAGAATATCTTTTTTCTTACCACCTGAAATCATGAAGTCTTTAACAAAATTGAGTGTTCTCAGATTTGCTTCATTCTTGAGCCACCACCCAAAATATATATTCTCCTTCAGTTCCATTCTTGGTACAGAATCTAGTGTCATGGCAGATACTCCCACATAGAAAGTGAAAAACAGGGAGTCTCTCATACTTATACTTGATCCAGACAGGGCACTTCAGTTTCCTCCTCACTCAGGTTCCAGGTTTCAACTGAGAATTAATATCAAAGATGATTCTGACTTGAACTAATCTAGCAAGAGCACCTTTCAAGATATATCATTAATTTTATTAACCAAATCTTTCTTAGTTGTTAGCTTCTTTACAACTGGTTCAGTACACGGGTCAGGTGCATAGTTAGTTAATTCGGTCCATAGTTAATTAATTCAGGAATAGTAAAAATATGAAATTTTATTCGACAAGTATAATACGTGTATTAAATGGTCAAACATCATGTAAAAACTCGGTCAAATATGTAATTCATAATAATTCAGATACGCTTATTGAAGGTGTATCATACGTTTCCATTGAAAAATTCGGTATAAAAAATACGGATTACAAACATATGATACCTATATAAATATATCATATTTTTAAGATAAAAGACAAAAGAATAATTTGTTTCAATGATAAACCATATAATTTCACTAATTAGATGACAAATCATTGAATAATTGATTATCTAAAATATGAAAATAAGTTGAGTTAATAAATATATTTTTTTAAGTAAATACATTTCCACTTTATTGAAAAGTATATGTATAAATAAATATTGATATATTTTTTCATTTATAATAATATTATATTCATATTTAGAAAAATATCATTCTTTATGAAGAAAAACATTCGTAATGTTATTAATTAAATAATTACTCATTGAATAATTAATTATATAAAATATAAAAATATATATAGTTAATAGATACATTTTATCGTCAATTAAAAAATATATGTATAAATAAATATTAATATATAATAATATTTTATTTATGTTTCTTAAATAATAAAACTTCCATTATGATTGACTTTCGTTTTTTATATATTATTATATCTAAGAAAAGTTTTATAATGAAGAATAATTTATCAACTAAAGTACATAGTTAAAGAAAAAGTAAAATAAGTAGTAAAAGAAAATATATACATGATAAAAGGAAAAGTAAAATGAACAATAAAAAGAAAAAAAATTTACTAAGTCAAATTGATGTTGTTGACCTGGGCATAATCCCAATTGGGGAGCACACTAGCCATTGGGCTATTACAGCTTTTAAAGATATTTGATGCAAACTTTTTATATATCTAGTACTGATGTTTTATGCCGTTTTATCCGGTTCCCATATCATACGCGTCTTATTTGGGAGGTCCAAAAAATTGCAAATTTTTTCATATCTTTAAGAAAAATTTGGGAATGTAGTATGAGATTTAAACAATGAAAAATACGAATATTATATGGGTATAATACCTAAATTAACCAACGGTCAGGTGAGCAATTTACCAAAAAAAGGGTCAGCTGAGTATGTGAGTTTGAGTAACGTTATCTCCCAAGCGGGTGACCCACGTATTAGATTTCAAATTGGACTTGCAATTCTTATCTCTCGCTCTCTTGCCGCATTCACATTTGGCACCACAAACCCCCGAAAAATGGTTCTTTCAGCACCATCCTTAGCAATTTCAACCCCCACGGCCACACTCCATGTCCTTCCCTCCTCTGATCCTCCATACAAGCTTCTTCAAGACCACCCATCTCTCTCCCTTCTCTCTAAATGCCAAAACATTCAAACTCTCAGACAAGTCCATTCCCACATTATCAAGACTGGCCTCCACAATACCAAGTTCGCTCTTAGCAAGCTCATCGAGTTCTGTGCCGTTTCTCCCTCAGGGAATCTTTCTTATGCTCTCTCTTTATTCAATTCTATTGAAGAACCCAACGAATTCATTTGGAACACCTTAATTCGTGGTCACTCTTTGAGCCCGTCCCCTCTATTAGCCCTGCGACTCTACGTTCGTATGATTCTTTCTGGGGTTGAACCCAACTCTTATACTTTCCCTTTCCTTTTCAAGTCTTGTGCCAAAATATATGCTACCCATGAAGGAAAACAGATCCATGGGCAAGTTTTGAAGCTTGGACTTGATTCTGATGTATTTGTTCATTCTTCTCTTGTCCATATGTACGCTCAAGTTGGTGAATTGAGTAATGCCCAGCTGGTGTTTGATAAAATTCCTATTAGGAATGCTATTTCTTTCACTGCCTTAATCAGTGGCTATGCAGCAAAGGGCTATCTGGATGATGCCCGCCGCCTGTTCAATGAAATTCCCAATAGAGATATCGTCTGTTGGAATGCCATGATTGCTGGGTACGCGCAGAGTGGTCGATTTGATGAGGCATTGGAATTGTTCAATGAGATGAGGAATGCGAACGTTCCACCCAACGAGAGCACGGTCAGTACCGTCTTGTCCGCTTGTGCATGGTCCGGTTCTCTTGAACTCGGGAATTCAATCCGGTCTTGGATTGAATATCATGGACTCGGTAAAATTCTCAAGGTTGTCAATTCACTTATCGATATGTACTCGAAGTGTGGTGATCCTCAAACAGCTCGAGATTTATTCGACGGTATGCGTCAAAGGGACGTGATTTCTTGGAACGTTATGATCGGTGGGTATACTCTTACATGCGGTTATAAGCAAGCGTTGGAGCTTTTTCGCGATATGTTGAAATCAAAGGTAGAGCCGAACGATATAACATTCTTAAGCATTCTTCGAGCTTGTGCTTACTTAGGTGCGCTTGACCTTGGCAAATGGACTCATGCTTATATGAATAAAAACGTTCAGATTTCTACAAATACGTCTCTTTGTACTAGTTTGATTGATATGTATTGTAAATGTGGAAGTATTGGGGCTGCACGACAAGTCTTTGATGGCATGAAAATCAAAACCTTGGCGTCTTGGAATGTCATGATTTCCGGTTTAGCAATGCACGGTGATGCTGATATGGCGCTGGAGCTTTTCTCAAAGATGATTAATGATGGAGTCAAACCGGACGAGATTACCTTTGTTGGGGTTTTATCTGCTTGTACTCATTCTGGCTTGGTTGATCTGGGACGAGAATATTTCAATTTAATGACCCGTGATTACGAGATATCCCCAAAATTGCAGCATTATGGATGCATGATAGATCTTCTAGGCCGAGCGGGATTGTTTGAGGAAGCGGATTCTTTGATGAATAGTATGGAAATGGAACCGGATGGAGCGATATGGGGCTCCCTTCTCGGAGCATGTCGAGTTCACAGACGTGTCGAGTTGTCTGAAATGGTCGCGGAAAAGCTTTTTGAATTGGAACCTGACAACCCCGGGTCATATGTACTTTTATCAAATATCTATGCAGGGGCTGGGAAATGGGACGATGTAGCGCGAATACGAACGAAGATAAATGATAAGGGAATGAAGAAGGTTCCCGGTTGTACGTCTATTGAGGTAGATAGTGTCGTTCACGAGTTTCTCGTCGGAGACACGGTTCATCCACAAAGTATAGATATTTACAAGATGTTGGATGAAGTAGATAGGCTTTTGAATATGGTAGGTTTTGTCCCTGATACGTCTGAGGTACTATATGATATAGATGAAGAGTGGAAAGAAGGTATATTGAGTCAGCACAGTGAGAAACTGGCAATTGCTTTCGGTTTGATCAGTACGAAACCGGGTACAACGATCAAAATCGTTAAAAATCTTCGTGTTTGTGGGAATTGTCATGAAGCTACGAAGCTAATATCGAAAATCTTCAATCGAGAGATTGTCGCAAGAGATAGAAATCGCTTCCACCATTTTAGAGACGGTTCTTGCTCGTGTAACGACTACTGGTGAAAATATGTGTGTAAAACGAACATTACACGTCGTGAAAGCGTTTGTAATATTAGAAATTATAAAAATACAATACTCAATATATGTGTTCGTTCTATTCTGATGGATTACATACATTACTTGTACACTGACCGAATCAGGGGGGAGGGGGATGGTGATTAAGAGCTGCTGGTCCGAGAATCGGACCTATCATCGTATATCGGTAATTATATCGATCGAAGGATTTGGAAATTAATCCATGGACAACATTCGATCTTATGCTTCAAAGGTTGGAGTTATGGTTTAAGGAGTTTTTCCTTGCTGTTGCCAAAACAGTCTTGTCAGCAACTATGAAGTATGCTAATCCAGCCACTGTGATAATAAGAAATTAATTAAGAAAGGGAAGGAGCGAGAAAAATGAAAAAAAAAATAAAAAAATTCGCCCTCCTCTTCTTCCTCTATTTCTCTCTCATGTGTGTTAACATGAGTCAGGTGGGGATTTTGGTCTGATCTGAACAACAGTTGAGATTGACTCTTCACAAAAGTCAACAGAAAGTAAAGAAAATTAATTTTTAGGGAAGTTGCGACGTATAGTCCCCTGAGCAAGAAAAAACAATTTTTGGATCTACGAACTATTTTTAACTATATTTGTTTTTTAAGAGGAGAAATGACTAAGTTTGCTGGACGAGAACGATTTCTTCTAGTTTTTAATCGAGCATTCTCACATTAAGATTAACTATTGTTAAACTGCAATCTAGTAAAATATTTTTGTTAACCCATAATTTAACAAACACAAAGTTTAACTAGCAATTTTCCAAATAAAAAATGTAATTTAGTTTTTCTCTTATAAAAAATGTCAAATTTCATGAAAAACAAGTCAAGTATTAAAATTCCTTTTTTTAATTCTCAGAAGCCTATCTATGAAAATCTCTTTTTTATGATCGATCTAGACCTTTGTGCTCTAAACCAACAGTCCTAATCAGGCATAACTCCTTCGTGTTGAGCCGAACAGTAGGAACATGGTTATATCCCAGAAAAGTATAGGTATGGTTGAGGATGGATGATAAAAACCTGTGGAAACTATAAGGGCTTGAGCAGTGTGATTGAGATTAGCTCTTGCCCATGGCATCATCCTCACACTAGCCAGCTACAGCATAGAAACTTTATCAGAAACACTTCCACACATCTGATATAGAACTATTTCGAGTAAAACTAACTTTAACAAGTGTTTCTGGTTGAAAGATCAGTTTTAAGCTTACAGTTGGAATGGCAGTGGCAATACTTGCAATAGCAGCTGCCTTTGCTCCTGCCATCACACCCTCTGTATAAATAAAACCCATTACGACAGAATGAACCATCAGCTTCTTAAGCTATGAAAAAGTTTGAGCTTTTAATAAATGAAGAATTATATGGGAAAAGAAAGGGTAAAAAGAGGAAGCTAAACCAAAAAGAAAAGAGAACTTACCATGAGCACAGCGCTTGGCCAATGCCAGCTTTGGGTCAGAGGAAGTCAGGCCTTTCCTCTCAAGAGGAAATCGAGCAATAATTTTTTCCATCATTTGAGTAAAATAAATTTAAAGAAAAAAGTTTTTAAGAGAAGGAAAAAAGTAGTAAGGTATAAAGATATGAGATTTTGAATCAATATTTATAAGCATTTGGGAGTGAAGGGGAATAGACAATTGAGATTAAACATGAGAAAGTTTTGATGGTTTTATGTTTCAATTCCAGCGGCTTATGGTCGGTAGTTTTCCCCTTTCAAGTTCAGTAAAAGTCACCTTAATATTTTACCTGCTCTCCCTGAAATGCCATTACTTTTTTTCTACGTCCCTTACTTTTACACCTTGACTTTTTAAAAATAACCGTTAACGCCTTAAACGTTGTTTTTTTTTCACTGGTCGACCATTACAGTGACTTCAGTCAATTAAATGGACGGAAATGAGACCGTGTGACTCCAATGTACTCAATATGGATATAAAGATATGATAATTTTCCTGAATTTTTTTCATGACATAGATGCTCAGTTATAATGATTCTTAGATTATATTTGAAATAATCTGGATCACACAAAATCTAGCAGGTAGTAATTTTTTTTTTTGAGTTTTGTTTGGGGTTCATTAAATACGTATTGATTTTCACCAAATACGTAGTGTGGTTCACCAATTACGTAGTGGGATTCACCAAATACGTACAAAAGAATAATTCTTGGAGGGATTCACCAAATACGTACTGGGGTTCACCAATTATGTAGTGGAGTTCACCAAATACGTACAAAAGAATAATTTTTGGAAGGGTTCAGCAATTACGTACTAGGGTTCACCAATTATATTGTGGGATTCACCAAATACGTACAAAAGAATAATTCTTGGAGGGGTTCACCAATTACGTACTGGGGTTCACCAATTACGTAGTAAGATTCACCAAATACGTACAAAAGAATAATTTTTGGAAGGGTTCAGCAATTACGTACTAGGGTTCACCAATTACGTAGTGGGATTCACCAAATACAAACAAAAGAATAATTCTTAGAGGGGTTCGCCAATCGCGTACTGGAGTTCACCAAATACGTACAAAAAATTATTACGTACTGGGGTTCACCAATTACGTACTGAGGTTCACCAAATACGTACAAAATAATATTCTTGGAGGGGTTCACCAATTACATATTGAGGTTCACCAATTACGTAGTGTGGTTCACCAAATATGTACAAAAGAATAATTCTTGGAGGGGTTCACCAATTACATATTGAGGTTCACCAATTAGGTACAAAATAATAATTCTTAGAGGGGCCCACCAATTACGTAATGGGGTTCACCAAATACGTACAAAAAAATATTTCTTGGAAGGGTTCACCTATTACGTACTGGGGTTCACCAATTACCTAGTGGGGTGCACCAAATACGTACAAAAGAATAATTCTTGGAAGGGTTCACCAATTACGTACTGAGGTTCACCAATTACGTAGTGTGGTTCACCTAATACATACAAAAGAATAATTCTTGGAGGGTTTCATCAATTACATATCAGGGTTCACTAATTACATAGTGAGGTTCACCAATTATATAATGGGACTCACCAAATACGTACAAAATAATAATTGTTGGAGGCATTCATCAAATACTTACTAGAGTTCACCAATTATGTAGTAGGGTTCACCAATTACGTAGTGAGGTTCATCAAATAAGTACAAAATAATCATTCTTGGAGGGCTTCATCAATTACGTAGTGGGGTTCACCATACTGGGGTTCACCAAATACGTACAAAAAAATAATTCTTAGAGGGGTTCACCAATTGCGTAGTGGGGTTCACATAATTCTTGGAGGGGTTCACCAAATACGTACTGGAGTTCACAAATTACATACTATAGTTCACCAATTACGTAGTGTGATTCATCAGATACGTACAAAATAATAATTCTTGGAAGGGTTCACCAATTACTTAGTGGGTTTCACTAAATATGTATAAAATAATAAATCTTGGAGGGGTTCACCAAATACATATTGGGTTTCACCAATTACGTACTAGAATTCACCCAAAAAAAAAAGAATTTTTAAATTTTGGTGAACCCCTAAAGAATTTGTTATACACCACTACGTATTTTGTGAACTCCTAAAACCTAATCGCCATACCTAATAGGCGAATCGCCTATTTTTAGGTCCTAAACGCTATACTGAATGTGCTAATCTCATCGTCAAAGCCAAGCATTAGTTAGATGTCTCCAATCATCTGTTTCAGTCCCCAAACGCCATGTTCTAATAGGTAATCGCATGTCTCCCTCCCAATCACCACTTTTTTACTCCTAATCGCCATTCATAACATTTTTTCTTAAAATTGATACTTTTATAATTATTTACCATACACCAAAAAATTAGATTGAAATTAGATTGGATTAATTAAGGATTCTCAGTGGGGTGAAAAGATTCCGTCTAATAAAATAGAAAAAAAACTCGTTATTTCAATGAAAACATTCGTGATACTCATTTAATATGTGAAATTAGATTGGATTAATTAAGGATTCCTGAAACAATTGAACACTTAATCATAAACTCGATAAAATTTGTCATTGATAATGTTTTTGTGCTTCTATGACAAGTATCGAGCGTTTTTCACCAAATATAATTATATGTCGTGATGTTCTGATGGTTGTAAATCCTATTTCTCAGTTTGACGAACATGTATAACCCTTAAGATTGGATTCTACTGTTAAATCGAGCATATGCCGTTAAAAAGTTTGAAAGTAAATATTGAAATTTGAAATTTAACCTTTTTATTTTATAATAATAACCCTATAATTTTTGGAAAATAACCTTTTACGTTTTAATTAATTTTTCCTATAAAATTAATTTTTAAATCTAACCTTTTTTCTTATCAAAATTAACCCCAACATTAAAAAACCCCTTCCCCCTTATTCTTAAAAAATCGATACCCACCCTTCCCCTATCTCTCAACATTTCATTTCTCTCAACTCAAACCTTATTCTCATTCTTCTTCATCTCTATCTGCATCTCTCTCTTTATAGCCAGAAATTCATCAAAACAGATCCAAATCTATTGCAACTCACGAGTCAAACCCGCAATCTCTCATTGAACGCATCCCTTACAATACATGAGTCAAAACTCCCGCCAAATCCCTCCAGCCCACAACCCCAAACCCCATATCCTTCTAATATTGCATTTTTCACCAAATAATGGCTAGAGGAAATCATAAAGTTACAAAGGGAACATTGAGTGTAACGACGCATCCATGTTCGAGTTCGAGCATCTCGAAAGGGTCGTACGATGCCACCGGTTATGGGGTGAAAAGATTTCTTCCATTGAATCAAAATCTTAGTAGCCTTATTCTTCATATTGCTCCAACAAAGCATATATCTCACCCAAGAAAATAATATGTAAATTTTTCTTTAAATATTTTGAATTTTATGTGTTATATTGTTAAAACACCTAATATATACTTGATTCGTTCTACAAATTGGGTGTTTTTATGTGATGATTATAGAAATGTATGGTTATTGGTATAAATATATGTCTTGGATGGAAAACTATAGTATTTTCATGAGTTCCCGTAAATTGTTCGACGAAATGTCATAATGAATTATATGATGTATGTTTTTCATTGTCGTAAGGTGTTTGATAAAATTCCATATTGAGGTTTATACTATATTTATATGAATTCCCGTAACATGTTCAATGAAATGCTATATCCCATCCAAGGATAAAATGTAAATTTCTTTAACAAAAAAATTGGTTGTTATATGTTATATTGTTAAAACACCAAATAGATACTTGAATCATTTTGAAAACTGAGTGTTTTTTATGTGATGCTTCTAGAAATGTATGATTATTGGTAGAGATATATGTTTTGGATGAAAAATATAGTGTATGTTTACTGCCCGTATGGTGTTCGAAGAAATGGGATTATAGTTCATTTTTCTCCACACACATTTTTCACTAAGTCATACTTACATTTTGGTTTCTTAGGTTGTTCTCCACACACCTTTTTCACTAAGTCATACTTACATTTTGGTTTCTTAGGCTGATTTCTATGATCTTGGTATTCGTGGGTTTGAGAACACTACACTAGTAGCTCGATGGCACAGTAGGCTTCCTGAAAATATGAGAAGGAATGTTGATGCCTTCGGGTTTAATTATTTTATAAGTATATTGAAAAAGGGTCAGATGGATCGCGCCCTATTGAAAAGACTGGTCGAGAAATGGTAGGATACAACCCACACCTTTCATATAGATGAAGTGGGTGAAATGACAATCACCTCATTGCTGCGATAACTGGCCTGAAAGTTGACGGTCGACAACTAGACTATGATTTGTAACTCTACAAGAATAAGAAGGCTTTGCAAAAGCTAGTTGGCAACCTGTTGTCGGAGGTTGGAGAAAAAAAGTTAGTTATCTACGTATATTTGATAAATATGCTACGTACGAGTGTACTACTCCTAAGCAGGAGATCATTTTGACAAGAGTCTTTCTTTTGGTGCTTTTGGGTAGTACAATGTTTTACGACAAGAGCAATAAATTTTATTTGTACTTTCTCCCTAACCTAAAGAAATAGATGAGATACGAGAGTATAATTGAGGCGGTTCGGCATTGTCCGTATTGTATTACAATATAGACACTTTATGCTGTGGCAAAAATGTAGGGACAGGGGGTTTTGGAGAGCATGAGAGGTATGAGCTTGTGAGTACTTTCATGTTTGGCACTGAGCAAACCATTGGGTGGTCCAGACACGTTTCTGAGGGCATCACATTAGATACATATCGAGTCGGGAACAAGGGATGTTGGTCATTGCCTAAAAGAATTCTGTGTTAAACTTTGATACTTGAGGCCCAATGAGGTATGTGTTTTATTATAGCAATTCTTATAATCCCCCCAAGAGTATGGATAATTTTTCTCTTGACAAACTATTTGTTTTTGAACTTGCAGATCAATTGGTACCCTTGGGGACAACGTACAAACTTGTTTGACTATTGCATCGACAGTATACCTCCTACCACCATGAGAATCTTGCTGCAATGACATGCTGGAAGAGCATAGTACTTGGGTGAGCACGTCTCACGATAGAGTATGGGAACCGAGGTGCCGTACATCCCATACAGACCCCCAAATTCAATGTTATGTTATCAACCATTCACAACAGAGGATCTGTCTGGTGGTCTTGGAGGTTTTAGAGCGACACACTTTATCTAGGATGTAGATGGCGATAGCGTAGATACTTCTGATGAATTCTAGAAAAATGGGTTGTCTTAAAACTATGACGGGGCATCTTCATCTTCGCAGGTGCTAAATGTCTTTAAGTGGTTTTTAAATATAGGAGATTACTCATTTTGTTATACAATGTAATTTTGTATTCCACTATGTATATGAAGCAGCACCAGCAACCGCAACAGCCACAACAGTACCAGGAGCATCAGGGTCGGCTAGAGCGACCGTTGATGATATAAGAGTGGCTGACATCCCACTACCATTGTGGCAGATTCAGTTACCACTCCCAGATGCTGGTAGTGAGTTGGTTGATATGCCAAATGATGTTCCAGTCTGGGTCTTCCATCTGCTGAAGTCGATTATGTGAGGTATGATGTTAATATTTATTATTTTGTCATTCAATATCATATTAACACGTAATTAGATAATGCAGGTGTCGGCGGCATGCGTGGCAAGCATGATGCGCATGATTGGCAGTCTCAACAAGCTGTCATTCGAGAAAATGTTAAGCGCATATGAGGCGATGATAAAGGCCAAAGCATCAATGAAAAAATAGATAAGAAAATTGAAAACCTACGATCTTTCCCTATTTATTTTTTAGTTTTAAATCAAAATATACTGAATATGTACACTTGTAGGCGAAGTTGCAAAGACGCCTGCACTTGTATGAAACTCAAGCAAGCAGGCATGAGAATTATGATGATGAAGTTGATGAAAATGATGATAATGGTGAAGATTCAGTTAATGGTGATGAAGACGGCCATGATGACGACACCAATGAGGATACTGAATCGGAACGAGAACATGAAGGACGTACAAAGCATTCACGTGATGCTTTGTCAAAAAAGAGAAAAGTTGCA
The DNA here is from genome assembly GCA_003255025.1 of Datisca glomerata. Taxonomy (NCBI): domain Eukaryota; kingdom Viridiplantae; phylum Streptophyta; class Magnoliopsida; order Cucurbitales; family Datiscaceae; genus Datisca; species Datisca glomerata. The sequence continues at coordinate 60,262 of QANY01009873.1, forward strand.
CCATGATGTTTTGTCAAAGTTGATATCAACTTTTTATGGATATAAATATGGTAGATTCTATGTTTGTTTGGATTTTAAGTTTTTTTAGATTCTAAGTCGATTGTATTGGATTCTAAGTTATTTTGGAATATAAATTTATCAAAGTTGCATGACAGGCATTTGACATACTGTGAATATATATATGCAATTAATATTGTGGATTTTCTAATATTTATGGGGAGGTTCTGTCGAATCTTTGGTTAAAGTTTGAAAGTGTATTCTAAGGATAACATTTACAAACCGTCAATCTATCCAATTGGATTCTACGAAGAGTAGATTCACCCCTTACGTTATGGCTCGTCTCGCGCTTACAAACTGTCAATCTATCCAAACATTTTATTGGTAACAAATAAAAAATAACTTTTCCATCCAGGTATTTTTATGCATATTAGGGAGTATTAAAATCGAACGCTTGTGTCGATAAGACAAGGGCCAAACGCATGTTACAATGGCGTTTGAGGACTAAACATCATCAGCAGTCCCCAAATGCCATTCATGATTGGTGATTCGCCAGTCATGAATAGAAATTAGGGCCTGATGGTCGCACCCCAAATGCTTGATTTAACAAGCATTTAGCCTGTGTCCCATCTACACGGGCCAAACGCCTGTTAGAATGGCGTTTGGGAACCAAACGCCATCAGTAGTACCCAAATGCCATTCATTACTGGCAATTCACCATTCTTGGATGGCGTTTACGTACTACTGGACGCACCCCCAAACGCATGATTCAAAGGCCCAAACGTCATTGAAACAGGCGTTTGGCCCGTGTAGATGGGACATTGGCCAAATGCATGTAACCATGGCGTTTGAGACCCAAACGCCTACTGTGGACCCCAAACACCTATTGTTACAAGTGATCCGCCTGACGTTTGGGTGAGTAGGACCACCAAAGTAGCATTTGGGTCCTAATCGTCTAGTTTGACTAAATTATTGGTTGGTGGTGTCTGGTGGTTGTACAATTAATAAGAGTAATTACTTTACATAAACCATCCTTAAAAATCATATATTCACTCAACTAAATATATTCTCACTAATTTTCAAGTACTCTAAACTTATAATACACTTACTTTCTCTTCATTTTCTTTGTTTGGATTATCCAATTTCCATCTCCAACTAAGTGATCAACTACACCGAAAAGGTAATGTTTGTTTACTTTTCTGTAGTTTTTTTAAGGTTAAGCATATTCAAAGACCCAACATCCTGATGTTTAGAAAATTATTTAAGATTAAACATCTTCAAAGATGAGTCATCATGAAATATCCATAAACCCATGTGAGAGAAGTACGTGACCGGGTCATCCAGATTAGCAAACTTGCGAAATGTGGATGTTATTGGTGAAAAGTTTGATATGTTATAAGAGGCTGAACATTTCTACTATACATACGCAGCCGATGTTGGGTTCAGTGTACAGAAAGATGATAAACGCAAGAACAGAAAGGGAGAAACTATGCTACGGAGATGGGTTTGCTCAACGTGCCAAGTTGAGTATCACTGTTTTGGTGATGTATTAGCGTTCGATACGACCTACAGGACGAATGCATATAAGAAATTGCTCGTGATTTTCCTTGGCGTGAAGAATCACTACAAGATCACGGTATTTGGTTGCGCATTATTGGTCGATGAGACTGTGGAAACCTATCAATGGATGTTGAGGACATTCTTGGATGCCATGAAAAATAAAATGCCTTAATCGGTCATTATAGATGGTGATAAGGCAATGCATAAAGCAATTAAGACGGTCCTCCCCAATTGCAATCATCGGCTTTGTGCATGGCATCTTGAACGAAATGCCCAATCAAACGTACATAACCTGGAATTTCTACAGGCATTCAAGAGAGTCTTGTTTGACGTACTTAGTGAAGGAGAGTTCGAAGAGGAATGAGATCATTTGATAGAGTCGTTCAACCTCAGGCAAAACAAATGGGTACAATGGATGTATGCGAAGCGTGAACGTTGGGCAGAGGCCTTCCAACATGGAAAATTCTTTGCTTTCATGAGAACGACGCAATGATCTGAAGGTATGAACAGATGTATCTACCGATTCATTGAATGTCGATCTAAACTATTTGAATTCGTGCTACAATTTGATCGGGCATTGGCACGTATTCGAAACGAGGAGAGGTTGGACGATTTCAAGATGGCAAATGTGTTCACACAAAAACTATTTAAACGTGTGCGTAAGGAGGTCATAAGTGAAGCATCATTTACAGTTTGTTCTCTGACACATGATGGGGAGGCTCCAAATTATTCATTGGTCGAGTTTGGGATGCCGAATGACTCATACTTAGTGACACAATACCAAAAACTTGATACGCTCAAGTGCGGTTGCGTCAAGTTTGAATCAGTGGGGATACCGTGTTGACATATGTTTACTATTATGAAAGCAGAACATATGCAACAGATCCCAAGCACGTGCATACTAGACCGGTGGTGGATAACTGTGAAGAGTAATATGCTACCAACCGGGTCAAGCCATTCTCATTTGGATACAGATGAGATAGTATTTCTTCAGTACAATTCAATCCAACTAGTTGGCAAAAGACTTGCTCACTTTACGCCAAAGTCAAATGAATGGTCGACTCGAGCCAAAGTGGAGGTTAGGATGCTTTGTGCAAAATATGAGACCTTGTGGAATGAGAAGGTTGCCAACGAACATGATGTGAAGCACGAGGATGGTGTAGATATTAAAAGAGGCCTCATTGAAGACCTGGTAATCATAAAGACGAAGGGCAGCCAAGGTGCTAGCTCGAGTAAAGCATGATCAACCACTCGTCGATGTGACCATTGTAAGAACACTGGACATACCAAACGGACACGACCATAATTATCGAGTGATGTGCATGCCATGATGCCGGACGATAATAATGATGATCCAGCACCATCTAACGTGCAAGGTGTACATGCGACAGGTGTCTTCGGACAAGATGCGTCTCCATTCAATGTGCAATGTACGTACACATTCAATGTGCAAGGTGTGTACCCATTCGACCCATATACATGCCCACCACCATTCAACGCATAAGGTGGGTACCCTATGTACAACACAAACATCCCATACTGGTATAATTTTCCGTATCCCCCACTGCAATAGACATTTTGGTACTAACTTGCTTTCATGGTTTTTTTTAGAATGTTAATGCACAAATATTTATATACCTGCTTATTTATAACAATACACAATAATTCTACAAAATCTATTATTTTATAACTGTACAAAATAATTCTGCGACATCTATTTATCATCAATGTACACGATAACTTACAAAAAACCTTTTTATTTATAGTTGTACACAATAATATACAAAATCTATTTATCATCCTTGTACACAATAACTTAATAAAATTTATGTATCTTCACTATACACAATAATCATATACAAAAGATGACACAATAATGTCAACTTGGAGGGATGCTCGACCTAGACAGGCCTATTTATTGTGTCCTATCTTTTGATGTTCTTGTTCAAACACTCACCCATTTTCCATTTTTGGGAAATTCGATGAGCTAGAGGTTATTGAAGAAGACAATAATGACGGGGCAATAAAATTTGAAGTGTACGAAGATATCCCTTTTCAAAATTTATTGCACCGTCGTTATTGTCTTCTTCAATAACCTCTAGCTCACCAAATTTCTCAGAAATGGCAAATGTGCGAGTGTTTGAACAAGAATATCAAAAAATAGGACACGAAAATGCAATACAATATTATCTATATCTTCATTTTTTTCCACTTCTTAAGCATTTGCTTTAAAGTAAGACTCGTCTTTAGTGGTAGCTGGGTCTCTAAGACAGATGAGTTTGTATTATAAAATCAACCAACATTATCATGTAACATATCATACAAGGTGTTCCAAGGATGGTTGACGATCTTCAAAAAAATGTTACACTGAAGATCGTGAGATTTATACTCCTGTAAAAAATATTTCCAATATTCAACAAACTGTCATACACCTCAACATATTCTACATCGACAACCGTAAATGATTAACTCCAGAACAATCAGAAGATTCCTAATTACATAACTAAAATAAGCCTAACTCCAAACTAAAACAAAATAAAAAAAAGAGCTGTAACATTCACCAAACTATCATACACCTCAACAAATTCAATAATAACAACCACAAATGAGCAAATTCACAACAATCAAAAAAATCTCAAGTGTATAACTAAAAGTTTCCAACTAAAACAAAACAGAAAATGTGATACTCTAAGGATTGAATATTCACCAAACACAACTAAAGGAACCTTAACAAATAACTAAAGGAACCCTAACGAGCAAGTCCAGAAAAATCATAAAAATCCCAATTACATAACTAAAGGAACCCTAACAAATAACCAGTAATGACAACCAAAAATGAGCAAATCCAAAACAATCAGAAAGTTCCCAATTATAGAACTAAAAAAACCCGAAACTATAACAAACAAAAAATAAAGCTCTTAAGATTAACAAAATGTAAACAATATCTGACAAATTACCTGGGAATGATAGTCGACAATAATTTATGCCCTGATGTCATCCATATATCTCAACACCCACACACCACAATCACTCCTGCAAATGGAATAATATGTGCATCATTAAAGGGTGAATGAAGCCCAATCAAATTCACGATAAGTGAACTTACCCATTTGATTAGGCGACCACTTGGAGCGGCCTTGCAATTTTGAATGAAGAGAAGGTTGTTGGCGGGGGCAACAAATCTATGAGCTTAGGCTCAAATATCAAGTCCATACCTTCTAACTATATTTCATTCATAAAATATAAAAAGTTAATCAATGTTAAAAGCATACATGCTATAAGACAAATTACAAGTCATGATAAGGGGTTAGAACATACAATCTTTTTTACCTTTTCGGTTCGCCCCACATTAAGTCGGCCATCTGGCAAGGTGTCCTATACAGTGACTTCCTCGTCCATGATGGAGATCTTGGTCATAAATTAATGATCTCGACCATCGTGTACAGGAATACAGATCTAGATTACAAAATACATTTACACAATCGTACTAAGTCAACATTTAATATCTTAAGTACATTAAATTTTTTACCGTAATTTCTAGCTCAAGCGTTGGCGAATATATATCCATGATCTTGTGTTTCCTTACAATTAGGAAGCTCTACTAGTTTTGAAACACATTGACTCTGCAATGGCATAACAAAAACATGATACACAATGTACATACAAACCTAAAATAAGTATGATACTGAGTAGTAGATATTCAACAAAAAACATGGGAAGAAACCAGAATCGGTTGCTCATCAACGAACGACGAGCCTCCAATGTCAAAATGCTGACAAATAAGTGTATAAGGTCCGAGCCGAGCCAATTTTCTGGACCGAGAGTCTTTATGTCTCTCCGTTTAACATGGAGGCCAGAATATCTAACAAGAATCCCACTGCAAAAGACATATAAAAGACAAACTTAATCAAAATTTGGTTGTGATGGTGTGTCAAATTTTGTTAGATTAGTGTGACTACAACCTATCCTCTAATCTTTTCTCAAAAATAAACTCCACTAAACGCTCATCTTTCACTTCTAGTGGGTCTTGCAACGTGTGCGGACCCACTTTAAATACCTTTTTGTTGCCTTTAGTGATTGGATTACCCTTCAAGTAGGGTGAACTTAGTAGAGGACCATCTCTCCTCTCCCGAGTGTTGCGCAACTTCATCGAGAATTGGCTTTCGATAGACTCGGACAAGACTTGTTTACCCTACCAAAACACAGCCTCAAGTAAGGTGTTAGATTAATAGTTAGATTATACATGTTATATATATAAGATGAAATATAAATAAACAGAATAATACCTTTCGATGTCCTTTAGTTGTTCCAGTCATAGTAGGTTTCCTGACAAATAGCAACTCAACGAATGCATTGTCGGAAGCATCCAGCTGGATGCACCTTTCATCATTATCACCTTTATATAAAGGTGATGAAGAGACCGATAGCTTTTTTTCGCAGGAGGGACTCATATCTTCATCAAAACCTCATTGCTCTTTACCTTGAGTCGGGGTGACGCGTGGCTCATTGTATTGGGCTCGAGACTTACCAGTGTCCCATTCCAAAATACTCACCAATGTTGTGCACATATTCTCTTCGACGGCCATCATCTTTCTCTACACCTCCATTAATTGTGAAATATCCTCCTTCATGGAGCTGGACTCCGCCTTAAGAACGGTCACTTATGCACTTAAAGCACCTAACCTGACGGCTTGCTCTTCAGGTATATCTACACATACGTCCTCGTGAATGTGCTTACGCTCGCGGTCCCCCCGAACCTTGCTGTCACCCGGAACGGCTTGCGCGGTTGTAACGATCTACATAATACAAATATATGTGAATTAGTAATAAATAATCAATGGTAATATAACCAACCAAATTTGTAATATTCTCAAATGCTTACTGCACAGATTTTAGGCCAAGCTTCTCCTCCCCTTAATTTTACAAAATAAATCATTTTTGCAACGGCCCTGTCATTCCACCATAGCGGCAAAGGCTGGTTCAAGTCAGCATAGTTGGCAGCACATACCAACTTCTCCAGATAAAATAGCTGTATCAAAATGAACTTATTAGTAAATATATAAATGTTATAATGCAAAAGTAATACCAATGTACACTAAATATATTACCTGTATAAACAACAAGCATCTGGTAATGCTATGGTGGTGGTTGTTTTGATACCTCGCAACACCATCCACAAAATCTTTAAAATAAGCAGATGCCCAATTCTTATGTTGGATGGTTGTGGGTGACTTCACAACGTGCAACCATAAATGAATGACGATTGGTTTTGATTGAGGAGATAACAAAACTCCAATAGTGTACAGCACAAGGGCTTACCTCTAGTAGTCACTATCAGACTCCCCAATCAAGAATTTTGACAAGGCGTTCACTGGAATATCACCTTTGGCGTTCACCCACTTCACCTTTAAATCTTTTATCTCATTCACATCACCATCAAATTTTATCTCCTACTCACTGTCAAAGATGCGCAGTATAGAAATCACATCATTTAAGGTGATTTTGAGTGTAGACCCATGGAAATCAACGTGCAGTTGGCTGGATCGAAGCAACCTAATAGTTACTATAAGAAGTTCCTCATCAGCTTGTGGCATTTAATATCCAACCACCCTCTGAATCCTATCTCCATGACCGCTCTCCTCTTCCCCTCATTGAAATTTGTAACAAGATTCGTAAATTTCTTGGGTATACAGCGTGTGAGCAACTTCTGTTTAAAGGCGCGCCTTCTCAGATGACTAGGACCGGGTTGTTCCGCTCCGCTTTCAATGGCATGGATTTTATTTTCCTTCAAATAATTGAGTTTGGCTTCCTTCGTCACACTATTCCACTTTAAAGCTAAATCTTTTTATGTCTGCATATTAGTATCTCGCTTAAATTACAATCAAAATTTATCAATTCCATGTTATAATGTAATGTTTGTTTAAATATACTTACTTCATGACCACTAATCTTTTCACCTGTCACCCTCATTTTAGCACATTCTTTCGCACTATTTTAGTTTTAAACAACCACATTAACATTGCAACCCTTTGTATGAAAATAAGTAACATTAAATTGATGATCTCATTAATTACTTACAAGTATAGAAAGAAACTCATTTCTACCTTCTTCACGTTGACATTTGTGTTAGCCATCTATAATATATGTTAGTGTAATTAAATTTAGCCATATGATAATGTCTTCTTATCATTATTATCCCTGATACTATTTATAATGAATTGGACATCATAGTAAGAATGCTAAAATGGCATACCAATGTTATGTTCTTGTATACATCTGCCCCATTATGTTATTAATCATCTTTATGCAATGACTATTTGGGATAACGAATTAATTGAAAGTGACATATATCAACAATCTTAATAGATGATAAACATGATGTGTAAAGAATTTAAAGAGTGCTAGAAACTTATTTGATCTAGTTGCAACATGTTTTTCTCCAAGTTTTTTCACAATTTATCATGTTAAAAGAATCATATTAGTAAAGTTCCACCACGTAGGTAAGCTAGTTAAAAACTTTATAAATGTCCAAATCTCTATAATCATATAAAAAATAACGTTGATCATGTAGTTCTCTCTAAAGCAGGACTTTCCCTTTTTATTTGATTGCTTGAAGGATAATAAATACAATAGTATTCATATAATAACAAACATACATCTAAAATAACATATAGTTCCCATGAAATAAAACAACTTCAAGTAATATCTCCTTTCAACTACAATATTTCATATAGAAACATGAAAAGGGCAAAAAATCATAAACTAGTCTACAACATAGCAAGTTTCATTTGATTAAGTAAATCCAATTCAGGCTAATGATATTGAGACATAAATTCTAGAAGTTAATGACTACCAACTTTGTCAATGCCAAAAAGTTTTTCCTATTGATAACCGATAATCAAGAGATTTCACCTGAAAAAAATAAGGAGACACTTTTATAATTGGGTGAAAATCCAACTACAAACCAATGTTATGTTCTCAAGTAAATCTATTCTAACTATAACAATATTAATCTTATTTCTCAACAGCAACCTACAACATTAAGACATGAACATAATAGAGCCTTTTTGCCAAAGTATAAACAATGAAGTTAATAAGCATGACACAAAAATGTCACTAGAAAGCATAAATCGTTAATATACAAAGGCAACCCAGATAATATACCAACTATGAGCCAACAGATAAAATTATAACGAACTATATTCTCACTTTTTGTTTCCATTGGAATAATGAGAATAAACTCTTGAGCATTTGAGATCCATACCACAAAAGCATTAACAATTTGTTTTATGTGAGATTGTGTATATTAACATTAATTAAGCCTATATGTTTAAGACAATAATGACACAATGATTTCTATCTCTTCTCATAGAATGTATTATATGATGACTATATGGAATAATTCTTGCAAACTAATTGGTTGATTGCATGTCAATTTTAATTTGACAAAAACATACACTTAAAGAAAAAAATTTTAAAATTTTTTTTCTTAAATACACTAAATTTGGCAAGGAAGAATACATGAAAGGAAGTAAACATTTGCAATTATATTATTCCAAAGGGTCGGGAAAAGGATATAAGTTGGCCTCTTAGTGAAGTTGCAGCTACTCGAACTAAATGGCTTATGTATCTTTTTCAAAAAAATTAAACAAAATTTGTGTGGCTTACTTAACCAATATAATAAAATGAAATAGTTTATGATTTCAAGCGAGCACGGGGGCTTACTTAACTAATCTAAACAACTAATATAACTCATTCAAACAGATCTCTTCATGGATTTCACTCCCGAAATTAAATCTATTATAATTCTTGGTGACGATATAGAAAATCTAGAAAAACAATGCATAGAAGAGGGGCACTCACAGACAAAATAATGTTCGGTAAGCAATACCCACATCAGAACTTCCTAAGAATCTGAAAATGAATAGAAGAGAAGATAATAAACTGACCTCTCTTTCTCCCACAAGAATATCTTTAATAGTAAAATAGTATAATTGAAACTTTTGGAAATAAATGACTAATTTCTTATTTCTTCTATCATGCTTAATGAGAAAGCATATAATTTTATCAAAATAAATCAGGTGAAACAAAAATAGCGGTGAAAAATAGGCAAACAATAACATCACCAGAAACTAGATCAATGTCATATAAGCTTTGTTTCCTTTTTCTCAACTTGAAAGACACTCTATAATTAAGGTTCACAATTTCAAGGTAGTTTATTAGTATTTTTTTTATAAAGAAACCAAAGCCCAAGTAATAAATATAATCAGTTTATAGAAGAAGACCATCTTTTAAGATTTTGCACTCTTTAAACTTCAAAGATCACAATATCATCACATTTAGATGTAAAAATTAGAGCACCCTTGCTGGAAATTTACATACATGGAATGAGCAACATACATATATTATGGAACCATTGAATTTTAGTGTAGAAGGTGAAAAATAAAGGCCAAAGGACACCTATATTTGTTCTTTTTTGTCTGATCAGAAAAACTTCATTTTAACCAAAATGACCTTCTAAATTTAAGTATCAGCTAACAGCAAAGAGAGACAAAAATCTGACAAAGACTTATCATAAATTGTACATTTATGGTTTTGGTAAATTGAAAAAAAAAAGAACTATTTCTCTAGCCTCACAGGTCAATGTACATTTCTAGAATATATTAAAGACATTTACAAATTGATTAGTGTTCATAAATTTAAAGAGAATTTCATGCAACTTGGTATTATTTTAGAAAAGAAAAATAGGTTTTATAAATTGTATATAATCAAATCATTCTTCATTTATGATGAAGCCACATGCTTGTGATTCTAACTAGAATTTAAATTATCTAGAGTTTAAAATAGCTATCGTATACTATTTTTTTATCCAATTCTTCGAAGGCACATGACATTTCATCTTCTTCCCTACTAGACTTCTTCTCCAACCCGACTCTTCCAATAACCTACAACCCAATTCCTTCCTCTGCGAGACTTATTTTCTCTCTAACAAACCATAAATCAATAATTAAATAGACATAGACTAAATCAAGCATAAATCAAACCGAAATCAAGCCTAAATCAAATATTAACATAGGACAATAAGAGAACCCAAAATCAAGCCCTGAATCAAACCCTAAATCTAAACAGAGCCTAAGTTAAACATCAAGCCATAAAGTAAACCCTAAATCTAAACAGAGCCTGAATTAAACAGAGCCAACAGAGCCTATATCAAACCCTAAATCAAGCCCTAAATCTAAACATACCTAAATCTAAATAGAGCTTAAATCAAAGCAGACTAAATGGAGAACAATAAAAGATAGAGAACTCCAAAGTAACGGAGAAAATGAGAGAGAGAACAGTCTAGGAGACTAGACGTCGACAGAGAAAATGAGAGAGAGAGGAAATAGAAAGGCTGGGAGATTAGAGAATATTACCATGAGAGCATTGATGACGAACACAGGGAGAGAGAGCCGACGATGAGGAAAGCGTGGACAACGAAGAGATATCGCCTAAAGTTTGCCTAAAGAGAGAGCTGAAGATCGGGGGTGAAAATTGTGTGCCCTAGACTGACACGTAAAGTCTCTTTTAGTTTGACTTATCTTTATGCGAAGCTCTCCAATGCCAGGGAATTTTTTCCCGTCATTGATGCTGGGAGTCTTCCTAGCCATTAGATCAGGGAGTCTTCCTTCCTCTGAGCTTCACATTTTTCATTCAACATTTTCCCTCTGAGCTTCACATTTTTCCTTCGAGTTTTTGATCTAACAACTGGAAACCCTGCGAAATCATTTTCTTGAAACCACATGAGGATGATTTAGGGTTAGGATAAGTTTGAGGTGGACAAAGGAAAGGAAGATCAATGGCACATGGTAAAAGGAGTTGGAGTGTGCGGTAGAGGAGTTTGCCTACGTGACGAGTGTGAGTAGAACAATTTACGACGCTTGAAAATTATATATAACATTTTTTTCTACTACACCCATAAAAGTTTTAATATTATTGTCTAGCTACTAGTTTGTCTAGTAGCTAGTCGCCTTTTCTCTATTTCTTGGTTTGGAACTTGGTCCAAGATGTTTTCACCTGCTAAGGCATTCCATAGTAGCACATCAGAGCTTCGATGAGATAGGATCATGCTGGGAAGAAGGTCTGTACACTACCCTTTGAATATGAGGATGGAAAAAAATTACCAAGTAAGATCTTGCATCTGTGCATTTTCAGTGAAGAACTGAAAAAGATTTTGCATGGAAGTGCTAGTGTGTGATTGTGACAAAATTCTTCTGCAGTTCTTTGCCGAAAACATGCATGTGGATGTCTACTTTACAATGTACATAAAAAATTTTGCCGAAGAGGAATGAATCTGTCAAAAGTAAGGAACAAAAATAATTGCCAAAATATTGTAACCGAAGCGTCATAAAACAATAACAAAATAATATTTTCAATGTGATTCAGTCAACTTACCTACGTTCACGATTTTTCTCATTATATCATCGCCATTACAAACTCAATATTGACTCAACACAACCTAACAAAAACCTCATCACACCCAAATCTAAACTTAGCACACACATATCTACCTTGGAAACCATAACTAGCTTAGACAAAAATCATCTCTCGATAGGGCTTGAAAATATTGGAATATGTCCATAAAGTAGCGTGTCATAACTATTTATTTGTATTTAGTTATTTTTCAGACATTTGTATTACTGAATTTTTTATGAATAAATTGAAAGTTTTATTTTGAAGTAAAGCATGTTTATAAATTACTCAAGTCCTTAAACTATTATCCAATGAAAGAAGAGTGAAGACTGAAACGTCTCCAGACGAACTCTTCTGAAATAGTTCATAACGATATTCGCAGTTTTAGGATCGACTAGGCAATCGATTCTGATTAGAACTGTTAGATTGAACCGTTGGATGTCAGTCTTGGAGTATAAAAGTGGAGGCTTAAATGGTTAATCTAGACATATTACAAACATGTTGATAGACCGGTAACAAATTAGTTTAGAACTCAAAATCGTTTACCTCACTCTAAATCTAATTGTTACATCTTAAGTGTATTTTTATAATTATCTTAATCCTGAGGTGAATACGTAACTTGACTTGGTTAGTTGCAATCTTTGATATGTCAAATGAGTGAGTTCGAAATGACAGGCAATACCTCGACTATTGGGATTGTAATTTAATTAAGTAGGAGCTGCGTGATTTACAGAAATAAAAATTCATGGTTGGATTGTGAAAGAAATAATATCACCTTATGCTTTACTGATGTGTGTCTAAATAAATTAACTTGGCCAAGTATTCGATGAAATGAGTCGTTGAATAAGACTTGTGAATCGTACGAGACAATTCACTATAATGTCTTTCTTATTCACAGTCAATAAAAGAGTTAAGTAAATACTAACAAGAGGGGTAAACTGATAATTTTACATTTCACTCTTATTACTGATATTCATTATGGGTATATGTTTAAATATATTTTGTGGACCGTGAAAATAAATAGAGTATATTTACACCAACTAGAAAATGTAGCGCGCATGAATCGAGAGTTGATTCGGCATCGAACTTATAGTGGAGTGGTACGATGTCAGAATTAAATAGGTCGAGAATTTATGAAGATAAATTCGATGGGCATTTGATCTTAAGTTTTGTTCATGTGAGTCCATTCGGTCTCAGAATTAGCTCAGAGAACGGGAATAGAAAAATGAACTAATTTGGACCAAAATGTGTTTTAGTGCCAAGGCATATTTCCTACACCTATATGTGATAGGTGACGTCGCTTAAGTTAGTTAAGTGTAATTGTTGTATTGAATTAATTATTTATTATTTTTTAATTATTAGATAATTAATTAATTGATAATAATGAGTTATATTTATCAATTGGATTGATGAATATAACTCTAGGAGATCATATAATTTTCAGCAATAATAGATAATTAGGAGAATTTTCAAAAATTTTGTAATATATAGGTGTATTTGTGAATATCAAAAATTAACTTTAGATAAATATCTAATAGCAATTTGATTGCAAAGAGATAATGAGGATAAGATATAGTTGTTATCAACACACAAAAGGAAGAGAAAAATATTTTCTCCTCTCACTACTGTAGCCACAAAAATTAATCTGAAAAAGGAAGATTAGATTTTGTCTTCAATCATTTTGAGAACCCACACTCAAATTCCTACGTAGAATTCTTCTAAGATATATTTCTGAAATTAACGGGTGGTTGTTGGTGGACTAATTCACAAATCGTTCGTGGAAGATTAAGTTCGTGATTTTGACCTCAAAACTTAAAAAACACGAAGAACGCTCGAGAGAATTTCACCAATTCAGAAATTCTCCGATACAGAGTGAAAGTGAAAAATCATTTTCCCTTAATCTATTCATTTTAATATCGTATATGCATGATCAAACTAAATTTTGTTTTAAATTTTTTAATATGATTAAATTAGTTAAATCGAACTTCTTTTTATATTCCGCCCATGAACCGTTCATGATTCAAATCTAATTTTCTTTAATTTTTAAAACTAATCGATCCAAGCAGAAATCTATATTCAGCACGGGTAAATTCTGCTTACCAACCTCTCAATATCATGGGGTATCCCCTCCTGGCATTGTTTACTCATTGTTTTGGTTTTAATCTTCATCCATCCCAGATAAAACATATCTCAATCAATAATAAAGAAAAATAGCTCAAGAAAAATGTCAAAAAGGTAATAAAAAGTAAAGCAATAAAAAGTACAAACTACTACTTAGCTACCAAACTTTTAATAGAGGGTTTTTTTTCTTCCTCTCTTGATTGCTCTATTACTCTATTTCTTTCTCTCTGCTATCTCATCATCTTTATCATTATATACATATGCTGTATGTAGCTAGCCCAACTCCCTACCTTAGGCTCTTGGCTTAAAGATCATCTCTTAGAAGGAGAGATAATAATGGGGAATAGAAGGAGAATCCTTACTCATAATTACTATGACTAATAACAGTTAACTAATTATCTGAGAGAAAATATCTTTCGAGAACACAACTTACTAAATATTCTGGCATTGTTATTCAGAATCTAAACAAAAGTACAGTTTTGCTTTCAAATGCATTCAACTTAAATCATAAAAACTAAAAAACACAAAAAAAGCAAACAAAATAAACAAAATACACAACTCCAAATCAATGTTAAATTTTCACTGCCCAGAATTTTCAATCTTTGTATCAATCAAAACAGATAAACAATTTGTTTACAAATCAGACAAACGTAGCCTATGAAATCAACAGCACAAAATTCCCAAATTCCCAATCAATGCTAAATTACAAAAAGTATAACATTACAGATAAACAAAAATACACAACTCCAAATCAACGCTAAATTTCCAGTGCCCATAATTGTTAATCTCTGCATCAATCAAACAGATAAGCAATCATAAAAACTCTTTATTTCGATTTAGCAATTCCCACGTCCCATATTAATCAAAATCAATAGCACAAAATTCCAATCTCCCATTATACCAAAGTTCATCTATACACAAAAAAATCCCAAAACAACTTATCACACAAGACTCACGTTAGCAAAAACTCTCACAGACCACTTGACAAACAAGTTAACATGGTAGATACAATCTTTGGCATGTCCAATGTGATCATAGATATCAAAAGTTGTTCCTAATAGGTCCTAGCTCTGTCACAATTACCTACACAACAACATGTATCACCCCTCGCTCAATTTTTTTATATTCTCCACAAATTTATCAATACGGTCGATTGAAGGGCCCAACTCTTTCTGCATGAAGATTACACATCCCAAAGAGTGAATTTAATTCAATTCTCAGTTAGGATCCTATCTGTGGAGATATTTCTCGCAAATATGCATTTGAAAGCATATGTTATACCTTGTAAGAAGAGAGAAGATCAATGACCAAGTTCACAAAGTAGTCTTCATGTCTTTCTAACTCATCACTTCAAAAAAGAAAAGAACAATTATTCAAACGAACAATATGCAGTAAGACAGGGCACAAGCATTTTGTTTATCCTTTTTTGTTGGGAAACTCAAAATGATGTCAATTTCGACATGAAGGAATTCAAACAACTAGTTAAATACCTAACAGCCTTCTTCTTATTTTCTGCATGTAAACACTGAATATTCTAAATGTCTTCCAGAAAATTAATCCATGTATTCAGAACATCTCCTTCTGCCCTACAACAGGCAATAGTCTTCAACGGCTCATCTACCTGAAAGGATAAACCGAAGGTTATCAAAATCAAAGAATATCAACCAAACGCTCATATAACAAACTCAGACTAAGGAAGTGAAGTGGAAAAGATTTGCACTGTTTCCTTTAAAGCCTTTAATTTCAGAGATTCATAGATTGGAGAAAAAAACTTAGAGATTCAACGATTCAAAAATTCAATACCTTTTCATCAAAAATTTAGAGAAATAAAAATGTAGATCTAAGAAGAAGGAAAATAGGAGAAGAAGGAAAGTAGGAGGAGAAGAAACATAAGAGGAGACGAAGAAATACAAGAGGAGAAGAAGAAAGAGAAAGAATATCTCACCTGCGAGCTACGACGGCGAGAGAGGTTGAGATCGTTGGGCCAGGTCCGACGATGAGAGAGAGGTTGAGATCGACGAGAGAGAGGCTGAGAGCTGCTACTGAGAGGATTGAGAGACGGAGGGTTGAGAGAGATGGTCGAGAGAGATGGGTGTTTTTTAGTCCTGTGTAGTGCCTCCTAAAAGGAGGGGACTAAGTTATCCGATTCCGATGAGACTAAATAGTCCCACCGTGTTAATTAATACAGATGCTATTTTTACCAAATGCTTGACAGTACTATTTTAGTATTGTCCAGTCTCTTAATATTGTACAATCCCGACAGCCAAACAAGCCTTCATAATTTATGTAAAAAAAACTAAAGAGTAAAAACTAAACGCTTCATGTTAAAAGACTGATTGTGTGATTGATTGCCGGACCTTTTATAGTCCATTTGATCTCTTTTTATAAGCATAGAGTCTCACCCAAGTAGAGTATTTCTGGCTTGATGATATGATCTAATAGCTTCATCTCTATCATGATTTAAATTTTGATAACATTTTTCAAATGAGATCTTATCCCTTCAAGATTTAATTACAGATCTTCAAGTAGTTGGAGAAATTTTAAATGTCCAATAATGGCTCAAATATTACCCATTTTATGTTAAGATTGTCTTTGTAACCAATATTAATAGAATATATTATAACATGAAATTAAAAAAATATACTTCAAAAAAATATGATTTGACAAAGGTTGCATTTGCCGAATGAATATTTTAAATTCGGCTAACATTGTTAGTTTTCCAAAATTTGGCTGAGTTTTGACCAAAATTTTAAAACAAATCTTTTTTACTTAAGTGAATGTGGGCTGAGGTCATCTCATATCATGTCGTCTCATGGTTGCTTCTTATTTTTCACAGTGTCCGAGAATGCCACTATATTCCAAATGACTTCGTGTAATGGACCATTTTTAAATGTAAAATTTTAGCCGATTGACTTAATACTCCTATCTTAAAGTCTATTAATATGGAGGCGACCATAAATATTTCCCTTTGAATTTTCTTTGTTGTTCACTCGTGGCCTCCAATAGGGATTTCAATTTCTCTAAGTGTGATAATAAAATTTTCTTTGAATGTGCTAAAATCTTGTTCTTCAGTCTCTAATTTGAACAAACTTTTATATTTTTTAACTTTCACTAGTTAGTCTAATATAAAATTTAATCATGATTTTGGTAAATTCATATCTATCAAAATCATATCAATTTTTTTGTCAAGTCATAAGTTGACTCATTTGATCATTGTTAAAGAAATATTTTTCTTTTAGGAAACTTAAACAGTTCTTCTCAAGGCTTATCTCCTTAGATTGTATAACTCTTATCTCATTTGTTAGTTCACTCTTATCTTCAATCGATGGCCCTAATTTACTAGCAGCCTTATCCTCCACCAGTTTTTTGAACTTTCAATTCATCATTTATTCTTCTGATGCGATATATTGTTGGTCATTTGATTGATATGGTTGAAAGTTAACATTTTTCGACGAGGTCAAGTTGGTGGCCTCATTTTGTTGACCTTGTTTCTTAGGTGAAACATCCCAAGAATATTTGGTGTTTAGGTCATTCCCCCAACCTGACCATTCATTAGCAACTTTAGATTCAATTTCTAGATTTGTTCTTTGTTTGTTTCGTTAATTCAATAAAGTATTGATTTTTTTCTTCGTATTATTCATCCAAAATTTTAGTTTTAGTAGTAGTAGAATCCTAAAAGAGATTCGTCCATACTTTTCAATATCCAGATTATTAATTAAAAGTTAAATTTTCAAAATATTTTTAAATTCAATTTCTTTAACAAATTATGACACGCTCGTGCATCAACTCACCAATAAGAACAAAAGTTTTGGTTCAGAACATCGTTCGTGGTTCAAGTGATTTTAGTAAACCAAGTCAGCTGAAATCTGTAAACCAAACACCATCATATGATATAGGGTTCAATCTCCACGGATTCTCCATTCTTGTATTACTAGAGCGAGTAAAATGACAAAGTTCAAAGTTAGATCACAATAAAAGAAGAATTGCCCACTGAACTGTCATGCTTTTGAAATATCAATGACAAGGGCAACCAACGCATAGACTCTGATACAATGTACTGAAATATTGATGGCCGAACAAACACAGGAATAAGCTACATGCAAATGACTGAGCTACATATTTATAGTTAAAGCTACATGCAAGTTACAAACGATTAAGCTTCCCAAATACAACCTAACAAACTACGTGTCAAACTCTCTTCGTCCCAATTTCATTCAACAATCAGCAAATTACACAAAAAAATAACACTCTCACAAACATTATATTACGGTGGTGGTTTGATGGTATGACAGAGAAAATAATTAGCGAAATAAGAATTGAGAGATAATAAATCAGAGAAGAAAGACAAAACAAAACAGAAAAATAAAATCAAGGCAATAACTAACTGAAGCTCCATTGTGATTTCGACGCACTTACTCGATATGAGCTCTCATCGGCAAAAAAGCAGCAGTTGAGGTTGACGATCGAGGGAAAGAGGGAGGCGAGGCGGTGGGGGAAAGAGGGTGGACTCTTTAGGATTTTTAGCGAGAGACGTGAGGAAGACAAAAAGAGTGACCTTTTTAAGGTATTTTTGGAGGATGCCATATTCGGAATTGTTAATTATTATAAATTAATATAAATAATAGTTTAGTGTTGTTTAAATGCTCTATCGTTTTAGACTGCTAGGTAGTCGGCACGTGCTTCCCATGTGTTCGGTTATAATAGTATGTTTCGATATAATTTATATAACAAAAGTTAAGATAAATAATAATTATAATTTATAATAATTAGTTAATATATATTTAAACACTATTTACATATACATCACAAGAAGTACATCAATAACATAAACGTGATATTATTTATTTATATAATATATATACTCTTCATCTAAAACATCTGCTACCTTTCTCTGAAATTTCATCCTATCTAACATTTAGTTTAAGCATGTACCGCCAACAATAGAAACATATATACAATAAACATAATCCTACAAAATAAAATGTTTACATAGATTTATTTATAATGAATTTTAAACATAGTTATTTTACTCATTTAGAAGATGATGAATGTTCTTTCTCTACATCATTTATTTATATATACATTAAAAAGCTACAAAAACATGCATATAATAAATCTAATCCTACAATAGACAATATTTACATATATTTATTATAACAAATTTTAAATATAGTGATTCTAGTCATGTAAAGGATGACAAACGCCCTCTCTCTACATTAACAGTGGAAATATCTGTCGGACCTATTGGCGTGGATGACTCGGCAGGTGACGAACTGTCCAAATTTGCAGACATTCTGACGATATTATATCTAACATTTCCTTGTGCATATCTTCAAAATTTTATTAATAGGAGTTTTGGCCCATTACTCATTGTCTAGGCAATTGTGCTTAGTCGAAAATGTGTGTCCTGATAAATATTTTAAAAGTTATTATCAAACATGTAAAATTATGTAAAATATAAATAAACTTAATTACAATAGAAAATTCATAAACATCAGTATCAAAATCCATTAGTTGTTTTGCAATGCAACCTAAAAAACTTTCAGCAAATTTTGTAAATAAAATCGTTGTGAGTGAACCGGTGCCATTAGATAGTGTCACTTCCACGCGACATCTATTACAAAAATTTGTAATATATTAGTAGTAAGATGAATAATACTATATAAGAGAATTTATAATTTAATATCTTACTTGGGTGTTGCTATAGCATCATCCTTCTGACAATAGTTATAGTGAAAACTTTGTTGATACATGGCTTCAGTGGTGTGATTACAATTATCACATGTCATATACCAACATCGTTGATTTTCATTGGAAACTATTATTGTTGCCTCTATCCAGATGCCTGTATGCTGTAAATAAATATTAATATAAATTCTTTGTTGATCAAAACACACATATAATAAAACTTGTCAAAAATAATATCGTATCCAGTATGTTTGAAACTTGTTGGATCTTGATTATCCGGTTTTGTGTCGGTCGATCCGGATTATACATTGACAATTATGGACATTGATCGCGAGTTATTTGCTAAAGTTGTCTTTAATGGCTAACGCTCATTTAATATTAAAAAAATATGAGAGTTAGAATATCCAAATTTCACTAAACTTAAATTTCATAAATTAATCAAACCATCTATGAAGTTCAACTGCTTGTTCTACTGTGGGATTTATCATCAGAGAGGAAGTTGATCTTGTTGATAACGAAATATCTGTAAATAAAAATATTTTATTCAAAATTTTATGTTGCATCAATTTATTCTAAAATAGTAAAAAAAATAAACACAAATACTACGAAATGATGATGCTCTGAGATGTCTTGCAAGGATTATCGGTCGGCTTTCTATTTCTTGTACGATTGCTTCACATTTAACGTCAACAAATTGATCCCAACATGTTAAAATCATTAGTTGTAGTCTATAGGAAACATAAGGTAATAGAAAAAATTAGAAAATAATATAAATAATTATAATTTATAATTACTAAATTTAATTGATGTACCTTTCATTGACAACTATGAGTTCACGAATTATAGTATTTTCATTCATGGTAGTGACTATATTTGCAGATAGGACGTTTAATACAACCACGAGTACGTCTGCAAAATCATATAATACTTTACATAATAATAGTGAAATATTTTTTTTTGAAAATTTGTAGCAGAAATGTAACAAAGAAATGATAAACTGTAAGTAAATGTTATCCCTTACCAACTGAATGGATGGAATCAATATGTGTCAACATATTACGAAGTGAAACAAACTGATAATCAATTGGTGGTATTTTCTCATTTGATGTTGTCATTCTAATAACAGGTTTTTTGCGTTTATAATACATTGATTGGAATTCTTAGTAATACGATAATCTTCTCTAAGAATTAGACAATAGCGTTTGATATATAAAATGTATCTCCTAAAGTCAGAGAAGAACGTAAGATTCGTATATCACGACTAAATATCATGACCGGAATTTATGTTCCCTAGTAAAATAAACAATGACATTATTATAATATGCATCTCATAAATCTTTTATTCAACATCATTATAAATATACTTACCTCTTCATCAGCTAGTACGAATCTTTGTAATGTCATAGTACTGCTTCACGCATTTCTAGATAAGTTTTTCTCTATAATAATGGCTTTTACAGTCCAATTTCTCACATTTGGTGTGATCTCTCTTATCATTCTCGTTCCAGCATACATAGCTTTCCTGCAATACATTTTAAAATTAACATACTCCTAGAACTTATATTGTTTATGTAAAGAGAAATTATGTTAAATATAATGAAGATATTATTTATATGAATATTACCTTACGATAAAATAGCATTTTAAGTGGTAGGAAAAACTAAAGATAAAACTTCTTTATATACAACATTCTTTGTGTATGAATAAGTACGAATATCTTTTTCATTGGTTGGACGAATTAATATATTCGCAGATGATGAATTTCTCACTCTAGATAAAGCAACATATAATTGTTCATGAGAAAAATAGATCGAGGTAAATATATACGAACAAAATCTAACGTTTGACATTGCACTTTATTTATTGTCATAGCGAAACTCAAATGAATAGGGAATTGTGTTCGTTTAAACGGGAATAAAGACTTCTCATCATTAAGAGATATAAATGGAATTCTAGGTAGAAACACTATTTTTCCTTTGTAATCTCCGGTAGCTATTTCAACATCAATTATATTTCGTTTGAACTGTCAGCATATTAATCTAGTTCCATTACATAAACCTTCGGATGGATTAATATTTCAAAGTAATATCACTGGACAATTTGGTTTTAATAATAATTCATGAGAAGGGAATCCAGTAGGTATCAAAATATTCATAAAATCATTGGGAATTTTATTGCTTTCATTATCTAAAGTTTCATCAAAACTATAACATCTAACTATCTCACCGTAAAATGTTGTATGAAAATATCATTTATCTCGTTAACATCTTCATTCTTTGGAGTGAGAATACATCTATTCATCATTGATATTAAATTATTCATAAATTCATGTATATCACAAAAAACTGCATCTAATAAACAATTTATCGATTCTGAATCGTTCGTATATGGAAGAAGCATCAATTTTGGCAATTCAATATAATCATTAATCATAGTTTTCTCATTTCCATCACCTATAGAAAATAAATATTAAGCAAATCTAGGATCTAATAACGATCTCACATTCATAGTCAAATGAAACCTTTGAAATTTTGGCCATAAATAGGAACTTACTAAATTGGACTCAATGATTTCATATCTAGAGCCTTTTGGAATCACGGAAAGTACTTGACGAAAATCACCTCCTAACATGATAACTTTTCCACCAAATATTGCACAATTATCATTTAAACCTTGAAGTAGTCGATCAAGTGCTTTAATTGTTTGTTTTCTTACATCAGAGCCTCATCTCAAATAATAATTTTAGCAATTTGTAGTAAATGAACCAGACCAGATTGTTTTGTGATAGAGTAATTGACATTTTCTGCAACGTTCAAAGGTGTCTTGAATCTTGAGTGAGCGGTACAACCACCAGGTAAAATAGACGCCGCTACTCTAGAAGATGTTACTGCAAGCGCAACAAAACCCTTCGATCTTATCGTTGCAAGAATAACACGATATAAAAAAGTTTTCCCACAACCACCATGTCCATCGATAAAAAAATGCTCCAAAAGTTCCTTGAAAAACTTTCTCCAATATTTCATCATAAGCACATTTCTGTTCAGAATTCAACTGTTCTGCTGCATTAATATATTTTTCATCAACAATAATTTGTAGTTCTTCATCTATTTCTTTCAAGTTATTTTCTTTAACTTCATAATCTAGATTCTCATCAAATAATCCAAAATCTTTGATTGATCTTCTCATATATTCGAGGAACATATCTGCTGCAGTACTTTAATTCTCACAATATTTGGAGTCAACAACATTCTAGAATAATCTTCTGAAAGTATTTGTTCAAATCTCAACCATAACCGTTTAAGATCAAATGGATTACAATATATTAAAATCGTTGCAAAAAGTTGTCGAAGAGCATTTGGCATTTGATACTCTGATGCCTCTTCTAAACATTGATCTATACAAAAATATGAATTTAACAGACCATTGAGTAACACAGAGTCACGAAATGATGAAGCAACAGTACCATCAATAGTAAGCAGATCGCCAAATGATGTAGGACCTTTTATGTGATAATAACAAATGCAAATAATAACGTTCACCTTCTATTGGATTAACCGCAATTATTCGACCAATAGAATGACCTTGTTTTCTCGGAGTCCAAATTTTATCTCTTTCATTCCACACAAAATGCTCCAAAAACTCTTTATATAATAACATTCTAGCATGCTCATTAATACTATTCATGTTAAAAAATTCAGTTAACATTGTCGTTGAGCGAAATTCATAATTCAACACATTAATCAAGTCGTCATTTTTCCTAAATGACACAGGTTGTTTATACGAAAAATGTAGTTGGAGATTTATAACTACGGGATTAACTTCATTCAACACGAACGAATATATTCTCCAATTACCTTCAGGTGGGGAGACCCATCTTGCATTTGGAATGGATTAATTTCATCAATATAAGAAGATTCATCTGTGGTCGATAGACGAAAAGCATTTTGATCACGCCATTTGTATATATATTTATACAAATATTTTACTGCTTTGATGGTTGAACAAATTTCTACATTGATATGACAGTCATACTTAGCTAATACATAAGGATTATGTGGCACACCCCACCGATTGTCTGACTTCGCACCTCTAACAATGATCGTCGTACCATCGTCACGTCATCTATAGCTTTCTCTGTGTAGTCTCATTGCAAAATACCTTAGGATAATAGTTCTTACACGTTCCATCTCTTCGCATACAGACATTTTGAGGATTTAATAAACCACATGGTCCATGCAGCATGTGTTTGATTATCATTCTTGATAAATGAGGATTTTTACGAGAACTTCGAATTTCAGCGGAAACGAAATTATCGAAAGATTCTGGTGCAATGATTTTAGATGTTTGAGAGAGGATAATGAGAAAGTGAGCATGCAGGATACCTCTTTTTTGAAATTCCACAACATACACATATGCAACCACATGACCAAAGATTTGTTTCTTAACCAAATACATTTTTAATTCCTCTAGCTTTGCATGAAACATGCAGCTTAATAAATCAGGTCTATTTTGAGTCTCCTTAGTTGAAGTCATTTTTTCTTTTATTTCAGACCAATTTGGATTGCAGGTCATGGTAAAAAATATAGCAGGCTTACCAAAATGTTGAACTAAAGCCATAGCATCCATATATCTTTTTTTCATATCATGAGGACCACCAATAAAAGATATAGGAAGAATGATTCTCCGTCCAATTTTATTAGCATCTCATTCACCAGCATGAACACTATCAAGTATTCCTTGATACAAATAAGCTCTTATCTCATTCTGTTGATTTCAAAGATAATCAAGCCTTAAATTTTGAGTTTTACATACATGTCTACTATATATTGTTAGAAAAGTCTACCAGAACGTAATAGCATAGACTTGTCACCTAAACGGATTTGAAGTTTGTAGCAATAATACTCATGACAAGAAACCATATTTCTCTTTTTCATCTTTAACTGAACCTCATTATGCGTTAATTGTTCTTCTGATATGATTTTTTCCAAGAGCATCAAATTTTTCGTACATAAAAGTTCTCCATCTCTCCTATTAATCCTTTTAATACCTTGATGCCATCCATTTTCTCCAAAAGGAAACAATAATGGATACTTCAGAGGGTCATAACATCCAAAATAATATTGTATCATGTGTTTTTACCCAGATTTACCTTGAATAATAATATCACGAGTCGAATGATTATAAGTTGTAGAATCTCCAACCCAAATAGAAACAACTTCAGAATTGGAAGGAGCGTTATATATACGTTGATCCAACCCAACATCACTATGAACACAAATATCATGTGATGCTAAATCAGGGACATCTTTTAACGATAGAAAAAATTGAACGTAAGGATTAAAACGTAAGATAGGTAGGAGTTTTCCTAGAACAATGTGAGTTAATTTGCTTGAATTGTACAGACGATTTTATATTCCATGATCCATATCATAGAAATAAAGTTGTAGGTAAGAAGCATGGTCATCAAGCGGCATAAGATCATTCATATAGTGATAAACTTGCCCTTAAACGCGAAATGTATATATTCTCTTGTTCCTCATTGATAAATCCTTATCATATTTAACTCCAAAAGATGTAAAAGCCATCGTATTGTTATATGTACGTATATATTTCCAGAATTCAATAGCCTCATCATCTGTCTAATTATATAAACTCTTCAATTCTTCAAGCATCGAGTTAGAAGCTAGAATGACTTCACCATTGGAGTAACAAAAATTTTTTGACTCATGAGGAGATTTTGTAGCATAACAGAATTCACAAACAGGAACGGAGGAGAGTAATAAAGGCTCAGAAGGAATATGTTCAGCCATGAAACAATGTTCTCCCGAATTTTTTATTCCATTCTCATCTACACTACTCATACATGATAATGTCTTCTTTCGAGCGTAATACTCTATTTCGCTTACTATAACTCTCTTTCTTTTCTTCAGGTAATTGTGCGGAGAGTAATGAAAACTCAAAAGGAATTTGTTCAATCACTTAACAGTCTTTGCTTGAAGTTCTTTTTCCATTATCATGAACATCACCTATACATGAGAATGCCTTCTTTCTAGCGTAATACTCTCTACATCGCCTATGACTGTTTTCATTTAGTTCTTTGGATAATTGTGAATATCTAGTTTGAAGACGATTGGAGTTTTTTTTGCAAAGACATTTAACCTTAAAACAAAATATGATTTAGTTAGATTCAAAACCACAATAAAAATATAACTACAAACAATATAAACATGATATATCTTTTTTTTTCAAAAATTTGTTTAAAAAATTACATGATTATATTTTCAAGAATTTATTTTTTATTATAAGTAAAAGAATCATAAAAAGTTTGTATACAAGCATATTGATATCATTTGTCATAAAAAACTCACAAAATACATTAATAAATTAATAGCGTCAGAATAACTATAGTGTTTTCCTATCACTACATAATTTTTTCAATAAATATATCTATTACATCACTTAGATAGCACTAATGACAAAAAAAGTAACAAAAATTAAATCTTTCACTTGAGTTTTTTTTAAGTTTTTTCGTTTTAATTTTTTTGTCTATTTTATGTTTTGGGTTGAATATATGAACATCCAATAGGCGGATTAAGTCATTGGGTTGATCTTATCGAACACAAGCTTTCTTGCTTTTAGAGTAATGGTTTGAAGAAGGAAAAAATATTTATAGGTGGACATGTAAAGGTTTGTACATGTGAACTGGTTGGGCCTCTAAACGTTGGACATAATACGTTGATGAATCTTAAGCAAAGCTAAAGAGGATGAAAATCTTTATCAAATGACCAATTCGTCGTTTGAAAAGGATTTCATCAGTCATTACATACCGCATACTAGTATGTTCACAGAATTAATAAATATTAGCTTTCCATTATCGCTAATATTTGTTATGAATCACATATTTGATCATGATTCATGTCTAATAGTCACATGAAAAAAATTACGGTAAAAAAAATAATATTTATAAACCGCAATGGTAAAATTGAGAATGTTAATAAAATTTTAAGAGTAAATAATTTATAACGAAGCTTCGTACTTGAAAAATACAATCTTGTCGTATCAGTAGCTCTTAAGCAGAGTTGATGCACCAAGGAAATGAAGAGAGAAGAAAGTGTTTATGTTTGAAAAAAAGGTGACAAATTAAATGAATAATAACTTTATTTGTATCCTTCCATACATAATAAAAAAATAAAACAGATTTTTCGAAAGTCAATTAAATGTTAATCAATAACCTGATCATAGAATCCCTTGATAAAAAATATCCTTCTTTTATACAATTTTCTATATAGACGAGATTGTACTTTTAGAATAAAATTATATGATTGTGAGGAAGAAAAATATCTAAAAAATGTAATATGTGTTTTGCTGCGCAAATACATGATTAAAATTCCCAAATGTACCTTTAAAATTTAATATGTTCATATAAGAAAAATGAATATTTTAGGAAATAAAAATTTCAAAGATTGTGAGAATTAAAACACCAAAATTAGAAGGTTGCAAATACTCGCTAAAGCATAGGAAGGTCAAGATGCCAAGGACCTTAAATAACCACAAAAAGTTCAACCAAACATAAGTAAATGGTAGGTCTTCATATCCTACATCTTCCAAGCATTTGGCCATGCATCATTTGACCGAATGGAAGTGCTTTCTTACAACCTATGTTACATCCAATATGATAACAACGAAAGACCTAAAAAAGACTTTAAGTTATTGAACTTGAAGAAGATTAACACTATCCAATATTTCTTATAATTAGAATAATAAATGTGAATGTTCAAAACTAGAAACAACCATAAAAAAACACTGCCCAAAAAGAATTAAGACATGTATTCATGTAAGTAAATTACTATCGTAATCGACGCTTAGTTTCTCGTAATGATAAGTGTGAAGATGAGCAAATGGTCGTGTATTCTTTAAAGTCGCCTCAATGTCTTCTCCACTGATTGGTCCAACCTTTGGCAAATCTGTAACACAACAATATTCAAGGTGAAATATATTAAAGCTAACAATTCGTCCTAGTAAAAGCACGTATATGTCCCAACTTGGAAACTTTTGCAATTAACTATGAAGTCTAACTTTGTAAAATAAAATCATTAGATGTAAGACATATATGCGCGATCGTAAAAGTCAAGAGCATGATACTAACTAATAGATAGTAAGAGAGACCTTCAAAGACTTTTCAATTGGCAAGATCAACCATGGAGGAGACAATAACAAGAATGATACATATACTCTAAAATAATCTGTTTCCAACAAGAACTACGGAAGAAACTTATATAATAATTCCTTATTATCAATTTTAGATGAAAGACACTAATCATCTCAATCATGGAACATCAAGATAAAGAACTTGTTGCAGGCACATGATTAAAATTATACGATTGAGGAAGAAAAATATCTAAAAAATGTTATATGTGTTTTGCTGCACAAATACATGATTAAAATTTCCAGATGTACCTTTGAAAGTAAATATGTTCATATAAGAAAAATGAATATTTTAGGAAATAAAAATTTCAAAGATTGTGAGAATTAAAACACCAAAATTAGAAGGTTTCAATTACTCTCTAAAGAATAGGAAGCTCAAGATGCCAAGAACCTTAAATAACCACAAAAATTTCAACCAAGTATAAATAAATGGTAGGTCTTCATATCCTACATCTTCCAAGCATTTGGCCATGCATCATTGAACCGAATGGAAGTGTTTTCTTACAACCTATGTTACATCCAATATGATAACAGCGAAAGACCTAAAAAAGACTTTAAGTTATTGAACTTGAAGAAGATTAACACTGCCCAATATTTCTTATAATTAGAATAATAAATGTAAATGTTCAAAACTAGAAACAACCATAAAAAACATTGTCCAAAAAGAATTAAGACGTTTATTCATGTAAGTAAATTACTATCATAATCGAAGTTTAGTTTCTCGTAACGATAAGCGTGAAGATGAGCAAATGGTCGTGTATTCTTTAAAGTCGCCTCAATGTCTTTTCCATTGATTGGTCCAACCTTTGGCAAATCTGTAACACAATATTATTCAAGGTGAAATATATTAAAGCTGACAATTCATCCTAGTAAAAGCACATATATGTCCCAACTTGGAAACTTTTGCAATTAATTATGAAGTCTAACTTTGTAAAATGAAAGCATTAGATGTAAGACATATATGTGCGACCGTAAAGTCAAGAGCATGATACTAACCGATAGATAGTAAGAGAGACCTTCAAAGGCTTTTCAATCGGCAAGATCAACCATGGAGGAAACAATAGCAAGAATGATACATATACTCTAAAATAATCTGTTTCCAACAAGAATTACAGAAGAAACTTATATAATAATTCCTTATTATCAATTTTAGATAAAAAGATACTAATCATCTCAATCATGGAACATCAAGATAAAGAACTTGTTGCAGGCACAGGAAATCCTAATAAATTGAGAATATGAGATCAGATAATCATCATTACCTCTAACAACCAAATCCAACGGTCGACAAGCAAAAATTATGTATACTACAACTTTACCTTGTCTTCAGCAGCCACAATCACTAATCGACCATCTTCTTTAGGTCTCTTGCTGCCCAAAACAAGAGGTTCAGAGTACAGAACAAAGATATGGAGTAAAATATAGAGAGAAATAGACATATAAATTAGGCTATTATCTGTTGAAATCCACACAATTTACATCCTTAGCAGACACATATATATAGAGGAATTGAAAATATCATATAAGATAATCATTATTATCTCTAACAACCAAATCTAACAGGTAGCGTGAAGCACAAAGCTCAACATATGAATACACATGACTGTCCATTCCCTCAGAAACTCAATAACTCAATCCTCTGTCCATATACTTTCACGACAGAATCACAAACATGAAGGCACGTGGACCACAATCTAATCAGATATACAGTCATTTATTTTGACTCAGAAAATACAAATTAAACTAAACTGACTTTTGTTCTGATCTATAACAGCCGCAATACAAACCCTCAAAACTAAGTTTGCTATTACCAAAGAAAACAAAAATCAACCACAAGCAGCCAAACAAATAAAGATAAAAACAACAATTCGTTGAAGAACTGCCCAAGAAACCACCGCTACATCGCAATACAAAACCCAAAAAACAACAAAATATCATCAATCGTACCTCACCGCCGAATAGGACAAGAAAACTACATATGTTATTCAAGCAAGAAAATTAAAAAAATCCTAATTAATCGCTATTAAACAAACAAACATGAAAAAATCAAAAGAGATGAACAAAAAAAATCGTGGAAAAATCTAACTTGTTGGGTGAGCCAAACTAAAGCCATTCGAACCTCCACCGCTGACCATCATACTGAAATTAACCTCTCACAAAAAAGGGGGGACCAAAGCTTCATGTAAAACCTGCGAAAAACAAGCAAAATAGAAGAGTAAAAAACCCTAAGCCATAACAACACTGGTGAAGATAGGAGAATGAGAGGAGAGGAGGAAAAAAACCCTAAAACTAAAGAAGAAGAGGATATATATCTCAGTCAACGGCTCAGATTAAAACACTTAAACGGTTCAGATTAAAATACTTAAACGATTCAGATCTATCTTCACTATTAAATAAACGACTCAGATCAAAGCAATCCTACGATTCAAATTCAGTCAATACTTTTAACTAACAAAATAACTCTTACGCCCCTAATGCAAATTAAAGAAACAGCAGATTTGGAAAGGTAAATTCGTAAAAAAAAATCACACTCTCTCATCAGAACTCTCTCTTTTATTATAGAGTGAGACAAAAAGAAATTGCATACCACACTTAAGTTTGGGTCTGATGTTTCTAAACCGGCCGAACCATGCCGGTTTTGTCCGATTCAGTAGTTTTCATTGGTTTTGGCGGTTTGACTTATACCGGGCTGGAAGAAAATCTTATTACACTAAATATTTTAAAAACAATTTTTTTTAATTGAACTTTCAAATAATATTACAAACGCTGCCTTAACGAACTACATTCGTCCACGTAAGCGACAACGTATGCACCAGATTGCTGCATATATAAGACAATCGCAGCCTCTTCTCTCTCTTCTCTCTTCTCTCTCTCTCCTTCCTCGCTGCAGCTAAAGCAGCCCTAGATAGAGCTTAATTGTCTCTGACCAATCGATTGTTCGTTGGTTAGGGTTCCTTATTGAGGGCAATCATATTTCAATGGATAATCGGTAATCCAATTTCTGGGAAGTTGTTTGATGGTTCATTTATTATAATCACGTTTCTATCTGGTAATTCTTTGCTCCAGTTTTTGAGTTTCTTTTCCTTTTTCTGGGGCTCTGATTCCTTGTGGATCTGCCCTAATTTGATTTATTTTGTTTTGATTCTTCCCATAGGCGTTTTCTGAACGATTTTTGTTTTGAATTTGTCGCGTTGGTCCGTATTGTCGGTAGAGCTAGACTGTGGTCGAGCTTTGTGGTAGTTGAGTTTTGAGGAAATTTAGGGATGAGGGTTTGAGCTGGTGGTCATATATGAATTGATATACGGGGCATGGATAGGTTTTGGGGCTTGCCAATTTTGTTAAATGAATGCTTTCTTTGAGTATCAGGTTTTGGAGGACGGAGCGGGTGAGGATTTGTTGCATAAATTCTTACTATCCCCGTTTTCTTGATTTTGACTTTGTTGATGACTAGTAACTGGTTCTTTGGAGGAAGAGAAATCTGCTGATTTTCTACGCTGTTTGCTCTGAAAACAAGTTTAGTTAACAACTAACTAGAACATGCATAATTTTGTTATATTGCAACTCTGAATCTCTGTTGCATTCCGAGCATGTACTTACGGAATCCTAAGACCATATGTAAGTGCCTCAGGAATCTCTAGGTCAAATTTTTGAAAGAAGTGTTATGTTAGTTCTTAGTTGTCCTGGATAATTTTGATATTGGCATCAATACTGCTGTCAATTAGTTTAAATTGCAACATCTGTTACTACTGTAATCGCTACAATGTTGTTTTGCGCTTAATAAATTCTAAGTTTTATTCTTATTGTTTCTCAATCTTGTTGGGTGATTTTGTTGTGGTGCTTAAGCATCATGGTGATTCATTACTTAATAGTTTCTTTTTGTAACTTATTGCTTAATTGTTAGTCAACAATAAATAACTCCATCCTCATAAATCATATATCATCTAAAAGATGCGAGTTTGTGACAATAGAATTCGACTTGTTTGTAAATCTTTGCGGTATGGCATATACTTGCTTTCACAATTGATGAAACTTTACGATTCGAGAAAAATACACTATTACGCATCATATATACGTGCAGACATATTATATCTATTGTATGCGATCGAACTTTTAGTCTTAATAACTAAGATTTGAGGTTTGATAGTTTCAAAAAATAAAGAGGGTCACACAGAGGATTTTTTGCTAATTTAAACATTCGGTGTTCTATCTCTCCAGAGTTTACAATTTTTTGTTTTGCATTTAAATTTCTGACAATTTTTTTCGTGGATCTATCATTCTCGAAAGTTGTTTTGACTTTAATATCGGGCTGTTTAAAGTTAGTCATGGGATCTTTTATCTTATATTTAATGGCCTTGTAATTCTTGTCAGTTTGTTTTAATATTGCATTATGTGTGTGTTTAAATGGATATAGACTTCATCTTAATATTCTCAGTTACAAAGTCTACTAGCAATATAAGATATTTCTAATTCTAGAATTAATCTTTGTTAGCTGTAATTGTTCAGCCTGGTGGGAATTGCGCAGAACTTTATGGTTTTCTTGCAATTCTTATAACATAGCATCATGCCAAAGGAAAGAAGTGGTCGTTCTGTGTCTCGTGATAGGTACAGAACATCTCCATTTAAATGCAGCTCAAGTAATTCTAGACGACATTCACCCAAGATTCCTTTAGGAACTGAGGGTGATCCACAAGAATGGGAAGAGGCTAGATGTCCTGTCTGCATGGAACATCCTCACAATGCTGTTCTCCTAATTTGTTCTTCCCATGCAAAAGGATGCCGTCCTTACATGTGTGACACAAGCCATCGGCATTCAAATTGTCTAGACCAATTTCGCAAGTCATTTGTAGAAACCCTACCATCAGCTAGCATGCCCATGCAAGATAACTCTTCCGGTTCTGAACCAACAGCTAGTAACATTAGGGAAGAAAGAAGGGTAGAGGAAGCCCATCTCAGTATGAACCCTGTGTCATGTGATAATCAGGCGCAGGCCAAACTATTTTGCCCTCTCTGTCGAGGTAAGATAAAAGAGTGGATTGTTGATGAACCTGCTCGTAATTTCATGAATGCAAAACCGAGAAGCTGTTCCTGTGAAACATGTAGTTTCAATGGCACTTATACGGATCTCAGGAAACATGCAAGGCAAGAACACCCTCTTGCCCGTCCCTCAGAGGCGGACCCAGAGAGGCAGCGTAATTGGAGAAGGTTAGAGAGACAGAGAGACCTTGGGGACCTCCTTAGCACACTCCAATCTTCTTTTGGGGAAGATAGGGGTGATGATAGTGTTTTGCCTATTGATGATGGCGGTTGGCTTACAGTTTTCTTCCTTATTCGAGTTTTTCGACCTGAGTCAAATTCAAGGAGCAATAGCTACCAGAGAGCCCGAAATCAATCGACTTTCAGGAGATCAATCAGACTTTGGGGTGAAAGTTACGAAGGGGAAACTGAATCTTCTTCTAGAGATGAAGAGCATGATTCTTCAGATGATGAGTCAGGTAATAGGAGGCATCGTGAGCGCATCCCACGAATGACTACGCCAGACAATTTGCCTTGATTTGTTGAATTCTGTGTGGTAAGTTTGACGCATTTGTTCTATGTAAATCTTTCTTTGAAAAAAAACTTCTGAGATTATCACATGTCAGCCAACTTGTTCTGTTGTTTTTTGTTTTGGTTGGCAGAGAAGACAGAAGAAAGCTGTTTGTACAATGGGGATCTGTTCCACTGAGTGTGGAGCTCCACTTGGGATGATTGTTATGAAGAGAATGAACAAATTGTAATGAATTGAAGAGCTCTTAATCAATTGGAAAGTACTTTTTCATCAGCATTTTCTTCCTCTCCACAGTTCCTGCAATTTATAGATTGTTGTGTTCATAGATGTGCTCTAGCAAAAGGTAATTGTTCACTTCACACCCATTGTTAAACAAGAAGCCCTTTGTCCAATTAATTTTTTTTTTCTTTTGGTTTTTCCAGCATTATAGAGATTAAACATTCGAAATACTTGTGTACTTACAAACTAGCCCTTATAAGTTGATATGGATATAATTTCATCTCATCTTATGATAAACCAGAGTATATATCATGTTATATGTTCTCAATTTTTTGGTTGTATTTAATCTCTCCCTCTGCTAATTTTGAAGTGCCCATTACCACTGCTCCTTCGAAACCAATGTCAAATTGACTCAAATAGATCAATAAGAGTATTCTTGTGATACACAACTCTTCTAGAGTTCATTAATGTCCGAGCTCATTAGTTTACCTCCATCTATCTGAATGATCAGTCTCAACTCATGAGGAAGAATTGGCAATAGACATAAAACCATCCATTCTAGTTTATTTCTATATTTGTTTGAATAAAATGCACATGCATCTAACCAAAAAATCATTTCTTCTTCTCACTTTTGTTGACTTGTCGTTTCCGAGTCTCTGACTCAAGAGTTGGGAGTAGAGGCGGCTAATTTTGATAGATTAAGACCTTTGATTATGCTCAAGAAATCAAGTTTACTTGAGCGTGAGACTAAGCAAATGCAAATTTTGATCACCCATAAATCTATTTATCCCCCTCACAGTGTACACGTAGAGTAATGTTATTATTTTATTATTTTGATGAGAGAACATGAATAGACTCTTAAAATTTAAAAAAGATGTACACAGTGATATTAATAGATATGAAAAATATTGAGTTTTCAGTACGTAAGGGTACAGAAAATGTTCTCCTCCATCTCCACTCAAATTTTTCTTTCTGTTTTTCTTCCTTGGTTTTTTACCAATAGTCATTTTTGCTAATATATGTTAAGGGGTTCTTAGTCTCACTTTGAGATTTATGATAGTTTTTCATACCCAACTACACCATGATTTTGTTTGTTTTTTGGTGTCTTCTATGATTTTCTTCTAGATTTGAAACTTTTGAAGACATCTTTTATGATCAATTTCCCCCCCTAACAATGAGGACTTTACCATCTAAAAAGTTTGCGATTTCAACCTTTCACTAAATCTTAGTCAGTGACATATGGAGGAGATGATCTGGTTCTCGTTTCGTACAGAAACTTTCAAAAACTATTTTAATTACTAAAGTCTAAGGTGAAAATTGAACCGAATTGAACTTTCGTTTCATTTGATTTTTTTTATAAAAAATTTAACTGAACCGAACCATGAACATTTTTAGAGTAGACTAATTCATTCAAACTATTTTCATGTGAGTCTCTCAACTTGGTTTATTAAAAAAAACTTCAATGAGGTTGAATAGAAGGTTGACATTGTAATATTATTTTAAAATTTTGAATGTCTTATTAAGAAAAGAAAAAGTAAAAGATTTAAAAGGTGGCGTGAATAAAAAAATTAAAACTAAAATGTTCCATGAAAACTATGAGTTAGTTGTGGTCAAAATTTCACTCAAGTTGGCCAATTTTTCATCTAAGTTGTTATGGAAACTGTGACTTACAAGTAGAGAATTGTTTTGGATATCATCCGTTGAGAAAATTGTTTTATTGAAATTTGGTGTTTGTTAAGCTCGGTCCAGTAAAAGTATTTTTTTTTCAACTGCACTCTATCAGGTATTAATCTTAACGTTTAAAAAATTTGCTAGACATCAGAATTCACGAGATAACTTAGTCACTTTTTTATGAATAATATGTTCAAAAAAATTCAGGAGTTTAAATTTCATGTTTATAATTGACGGATTTCCTCCTAGCTCAAATTCTCTTATTTGTATATGAATAATAATTTTAAAACGATAAATAATTAATTAATTTTTTATACAATATTTATTTATATGATAAATTAATATATAAATAATTATTATATTACTCTTCATTCAAAATGAAGTTCCCGTTGAGGAGGCTCCCGAACCGATCGGTGTGTAGAATTATTTGTGAAAAATATCAATAATTGACCATCAGCCTGTTAGCCTGGTTTTTGGAAAATCATCCCCTCAAATAAAGAAAAAGGTCCAATAATTGATACTATTTTTTATTATATATCTCTTTTTTGTATTTTTTTTCTCTCAAACATACTTCTCTTTCTTTTATATTCCTAGAAAGTTTTACAGCGTCCTTTTTCTTTCTTCGCCGGAGATGGATCTCTGACACTCTCTTTCTTTCTTTCTTCTCTCTCCAGTGGATTGAGAAGCAAATTAACCTTTTCTGGGTTTCAGATTCATCTTGGATTTTGAAGCTCTGAGTGAGAGAGAGAGAAGGAGAGAGAGAAAGAATGGGGGCTGAATCAGAGAGCACCTCTAGCTCGACCTGTGAATATACAGATGGAAACGACAAAAACTGCCAGACCCAGGTGGTGTTAAATGTTTACGATCTCACCCCTCTCAATAATTACAGCTATTGGTTTGGTTTTGGGATCTTTCATTCCGGCATTGAAGGTTAGTTCCATGTCTTTTCTCTCTCCTTTTTTTCTTTTCTTTTTTTCTCTTTCTTTCTTTCTGTTATTGTTTTCGAATTGTTCTACTTTTATTTGTGTCTGAGTCGAGTTCTTTGCTCGATATTTTCATTTTCTTATTCAATGTTATCGTTTTCGTTTGTATCTTCTAAATGCGTGGTTGGGTATGAATTAGTCTATGAATTTCGGTTTCTAAGTGTTGATTGCAGTTAATTAACCTATTTAATCTCTCATAGGCCATAATTGACTTGTTTCAATGTCATTGTAGATTTTTTTGTTAGTAAGAAGTAAGTATTAGGTTAGAAAGATGGATATAAGCATATTACGATCTGTTCATCAGTTGTTAGTGCTGTGGCGTTGATAGGTCCAGGTAAGTGGCGTGTTCATAATGAAGCAGTTACAACTTCTTTACTTATCGTACAATTCACCTGATCTTCACCAGAGGTGTTAAGAAGTTGGTATAACTCAAAAGGGTTATCGTGTGCTTTCGAATTTGTGTTAAGATGAATTTGCTCCTCTAAAGCCAGCATCTTGTCTTGACTAGTTTCGGATACATTAATCTAGGATGGCCAAATTGTTGTCTCCTTTTCTGTCTGATCTCCTTTATTAGGACAGATGAAATGAGAGAGAAGGGGAGGGAGATAACGACTCATTAGAATTTCCAAACAAACACAATAATTCTAGACTTGAAGTCTATTAATGACATTTAAAAGAGTTTATTAATTTAGGGACCTGCCGAAGTTCTGAGTTTCATCAAATCCTACTATGAATTCTTTCTTCCCGAGCTACCATTGTCCTCTCGTGGAAGAGTTTATTGCTTCTAAGAAGGAGAGACTTTGTCAAAACAAAAAGTAGTTCAATGAATGACATTTTTCATATTAGAATGCATGATGTGCCTTGTTTTCAGACGATTGTTGTTGGGATATTCTTTATCTGGGCATATTTTTTATCATTTGGCATGAGAAAAATGTCCGGACATTTTATATGCATGGAGCATTCTTCTCATTATGTTACGCTTTCCTTTTTGAGAATTTTGAAAGAAATATTGGGGTTTCTGTAATGGGTTGAGCCATGTCATGAATTGGTTGGATTCTTGCTTTCACTTACGCATCGATACAAAAGTTAATGAAATTATTGGATTGAATTTTCCCTTCACTTCTTTTATCTTGTAATTTGAATATAATCAATACAACTTTCTCCATGTATACAAACAGTCCATGGTAAAGAGTATGGGTTTGGAGCTCATGAATTCCCCGCAAGTGGGGTTTTTGAAGTGGAACCAAAGAGCTGCCCTGGTTTCATATATCGATGTTCTGTCACATTAGGCCATGTCAATATGTCTCCGTCTGAATTCCGTACGTTTATCGAAAACGTAGCTTCTGAATACCATGGGGATACCTACCAGCTTATTTCCAAGAATTGCAACCATTTCACGGATGATATCTCATGGAGAATTACTGGAAAAAGGATTCCAGGTTGGGTCAATCGGCTTGCCCGACTAGGTAAGTGGAAGTTTTCATGATTGACTATTCACATACTATTTAACCTCTTCCTCTCTTTTACCTTCTATTTCATTTCTTTCCTTTCTAAGTTGTATGCACATTGTTCTCTTGAATTACTATTTACTCATTTGCACAGCTGATTATTGTCCCTATCATATACACCGTGACGTTGATTACCCTTTTTTCATTCATAATCTCTCTCTCTATATATATATATAAATATGGATATATAGGTATTTTTATGTATATATATATATAGGGCGAGTACCTTGTACTCTGCTTCGGCACTAGACCTGGAAANTATATCATTTCTTTCCTTTATAAGTTATATGCTCATTATTCATTCTTTTCACTCCATATTCCCTAGCATCCGTTTTGTAATAACTGCGCCTTTTTCTTTTCCTTTCAAAGTAAACCTAGTTTTTTCTAAATCAAAGTGCATTGAAAAAATGTATTGAATTAACATAGAGATTAATTTTCCATTATGATCATTAGTATTTACATCTAAGTAAATTATAATTGAATAGAATCAAATTGCTGATTACCAACTCCAAGAGTGAATCTTAACCAAATACAGTGATGTATTCTCAATCTTATTCCTATTACATTTCTTTCCATTACTTTTTTTATTCTCATTCAATTCCTTTGAACCAAACACCACGTGAGGAAGGGAAAATATCCACTGTAGTGAAGTTAACGATTTTCGGCAATCTGAAGTCAGGCAAGACTACACATTGAATACATCTTTTACTGTTGTATCTTTTTAATCAGTACTCATTTGGTCAAATTTCAGGTGCATTGTGCAGTTGTTTGCTGCCAGAAAGTCTCCAAGTGACTTCTGTTAAACAGCTGCCCGAATATCACGATTGTTCCGGTAAGTAGTCCCTTTTTTCCTTTTGCTTTTCTTGTTTTGGAATCGTTTCTTTATCTGTATATGGTTCAGTGAATTTGCTAACTGAGATTTAACTAATCTTAGCAATGAATTTCGAGATCTTGTGTACAGAAGAAGACGGGACTGATACGCTGTCGTTGACCACACCCCGAGAGTCGATAGATATTGACGACGATCCAGAAAAGCGTCTTCTAGTGTCTCCATCGGATGGAAGCAGCAGCGACGCAGTTTTTGTAAAAGAATCCGATAAGTGAAAACTGTCTGCCATTGGGAAAGAGGATGAAGGAATCCACGTAAGGAAGATCTGCCAGACATTGTATGTGTTCATTGCTTTGCTTCCTCAATTGTTGAAAGTAAAATTGTTCTTCAGTTTCTGTTTTTCTTCTTCAACATCATCTTGTGTATTTATCTGCCATTTGTTTCTCTGATATGTTGGAATTGAAGCTTCTGGACTGTAGTGTTGTAATTAAAATTGCACGAGGTTTTTTAATTTATTTATTTAGACAGAAATGAAAATGTTGTCTTATTCTTACTTATACAGTGTGCCATTGAGGAAAATATGAAAAACATATTTCGATGTCAAAAGTCAATTTACTTTCTTATCTAAAATAGGTGAAGTAATAAATTGTTTAGCATAAATAAATTAGTTACGTTTCGAGTAATTAAATTATTTACTCTAATCATTTATGTAAAAAAAAATTCACATTTTTGTAATTCACTCATGTTTTCAGCCATTTTTGTAATTCTCCATTTAAACTATTCTCCGACACAGCCTATTTCGTGCAATTTTCGACGGAAATCTTAGTGGATAGATCACTTTTTAAGAGGTGAATTATTAATTAGTGTAAAAAATATGTAGTAATGAATAGCCCTTTTTAGGTAGTATAGTTTAAATAGTTTGTGAGTTGTCTAAAATATCTTTATTTATAATTTATTATCAGATTTTGTATTATTTTAATAAATTAAATAGTAATGACATCAATTATCTCATATTCGTAGGACTTGTTAAAGAGTTTATCAAAACTTTTATTTTTTTAATTTAATTACAAATTTTACTGTTCATGTTTTGCACCAAATTTAGGTTTCGTTTCCCTTCCATCAAATTTTATCATTCATAATTATATTAAATAAATGTTAATACAATTTAAAAGTAGTTATGATCTTAAATAAACGAAAAAATAATGTTGTCTGATGTTAAAACTCTATTTATTTAATATTAAATCATAACTAAAAATTCTGAGTAGAAACATGAGATAAGGATATTATAGATATATCAGAAAAAATTAAAATTAAATTAAATAGAAATAACCATTTATCTACTTCAATTTTATTTAAGTCCATTAATAACTTACTACTATGAAAATGACCTATTTATATCATTTTCCCATAATTCTAAGCTCGGGTTTTTTCAAACAAGACGTAATTTTGTGGGTAAATACCCCTATGAAACCATGAGATTCTTCTCAAAATTATGTGTGAAGTGTTCTTTTCTCAATAAATTCTCAGTTGCCAATCTGTTATTTAGAGAGACTAGTCATTTTATCAAGCGAGAAGTACAAAAATGATATGTTTTTTAGGAGTTAAAGTAAATAATCATACAATTAAAAATTGACAAAATAATCAAGAAAACATTTTATTGATGTGAATAAATCAGTAACTCATATTGAACCACTAATGATTCTATGTAAAAACACTGAAAATCCTATCAGTGTTAACGGTCATTTACTTAATACCACTTTCACAACATATCATTTCCTGTCATTTCGATTCAAGGTTTATTTATTAGCATGTGTGTATATATATATATACTTTGGAGCACATTTCTTAATAGGGTAAACTATAGTTTTGCCTCTTGTAGTTTAGAGTGATTTTCATTTTAAACTATACACTTTAAAAATTTACAAAGTAGACCTTACAGTTACATTTTGCATTCACGTTAGACTTTCCATTAGATCTCCGCTTA
The DNA here is from genome assembly GCA_003255025.1 of Datisca glomerata. NCBI lineage: Eukaryota > Viridiplantae > Streptophyta > Magnoliopsida > Cucurbitales > Datiscaceae > Datisca > Datisca glomerata. The sequence goes on from QANY01009873.1 coordinate 101,024, forward strand.
AAAATATTAACGGCATGTCACGGTTTGCTGATATGGTATTACATGACAAGTAGTTTATCGCCACGTCAGCTTTTTGATTTATCTAGTTACCACATAGGATAAATTACCACTAATTCCCCCTCCTATTTCTTCTTTGTTGAGTTCCCTCTCTTTTTTTTACTTTTTCAACTATTTCTCTTTCCATCATCCCTCAGATCGCGCGACCGAATATGTCGCCGGAGAGAAGCGGAAACTCTGAAAATTTCAGATCGCGCAATCGAGTACGCGCCGAAGCGAAGTGGAAGCTCTGAAAACTTCAGATCACGCGACCGAGTACGCACCAGAGCGAAGCAGAAGTTCTGAAAATTTCAGATCGCGCGACTGAGTACGCGGCCAGAGTTCTACTCTCGCTCTATTCAGCATCGGAAGGTGCAGTTTCTTCTGTTGAAGCTTCTAAGGGATTCGTGGCCTGAAGATTCCATTCAAGCATTTAGAAGATTTTGGTTGGAGTGAATTCATGGTACCCTTTGATGATTTCTCCATCATCTTCTTCATCACAATGATTTTCAATCTAATATCAATTTTTCTTATTGAGTGGTTCGTGTGATTCAATTTCATGACTCTTTTTTTCTTGTGGGTCTCTTCCATTTTTTTATTTTTTGTTTGTGGGTATTGAATTTCATAGTTCAAATGACTGTGTAATTAGGTTTAACTATAAATTTCTTTGATGGGTTCTATTTTTGGCATTCTTGTAAAGTTAGACTCTTATATTTTCTTCAAAAACTTGAGAGGTAATGTTTAAAAAAGCGACTAATGCCCCTGGATGATGATGGAGTTGTTTCTTATGTTGCTGACTTTCAGGCCCTTTTGTTATGGTTTAGGTTGTGGAAGAGAAGTTTTGGGTTTTAAATATATTGGAGTTCGAACTCAAGGAAGAAGTAAGAACTAGGGAATTAAGAGTGATTTAGGTAATTCATCCTACGTGGCAAGCTGAGTAAACTAAAAAGATGATATGACGTTAAACTACTTGTCACGTAATGTCACAAACCGTGACAGACCGTTAATATTTTTAAATAGAGATCTAACGTAAATGCAAAATGTAACTATATGGTCTATTTTATAAATTTTTAAAGTGTAAGATCTAAAATGAAAACTACCCAAATTACAGGAGGCAAAACTATAATTTATCCTTCTTAATGTATTTTATGAATTACTTGAATATTAACTCAGGGACGAAAATCCAGAGAATTTTTGCTTCCAAAGTAATTGACATTGTCCGTAATATATTATGGAAAAGCTTCCCTCCATCTCTAGACCAAATATTCAAGTCAAATACATAGTAAATACATGTTGGTCAGAAGAGAAAAACTACAGCTTCCAAATGAAAAACCAATCTGCAAATTAAAACAGCCACCATTTTAAGGAATAAGCATCAAGCCAATAATCATCCATACAGTTCACGAATATGGTCTCATCTAGATTTAACCCAGTCAAATTAATATAAGACGATGGCTCGATATTATAATCACGCTGGTTACCATGTTTAAGCGACTTTATAGTCGTTTCATACAACTGTAGGTGCAAGAATATCAGGAGGAGGAGGTCCCTTCAAGCCCCAACTTTGAAGTTAGCCAAGCGCATACCTCATCCATCTCTTCCGGAATAGTGTAGTGCCCGAGTCTGCATACAAAACACACGATTCAAATTCTGTTCTTCGCAGACCTTATGAAAAATATTGATCGTTTTGCCGCATACCCATCATAGGATTTGAATGTTACATCCCCAAATGCATTTGAATTCAAAGCCCGAGACGATTTTTCACCAAATTTGTAGAGAACCACATCGTCTCCTGCAAAACACCAAACCATCGTCACTGAAACCATCTTGCTCGGTGAACTGCCATTAAGCAAATTTCCACATTCTATACTTCGGAGATGCATTACGCAAGTTAAGCTTGAAAACTACACAATTATCTATAAAATTCTTTTTTTCTATAAGTTTTTTAAGAAAATTTCTTTTCCTTCCAGATAAGACTGGCAGTAATTGGGTCCGCTATTAGACGTATGCAAGTCGATCGATAACAATATAATAATAACTTTTGTATGATATGAATACCTTTTCCGTGACACAGCAAAATAGGCAAGGAAGCAGCACGATTGGAAACTTCATCCTTACCCTCCATCTTTTCACTCAAGGTCCTACAAAAAACATAGAACATATTAACTATAGCATCATTACAGATTGCGTAAAGGATAGAGATTTTTACAATGAGAAAGAACCGACTTTGCACAAGGTAGCCAGCCGCTTAGTCCAACAACCGCACTCAAGTTGGCTGGATATGGATTTCCGTTCCCGTATTTCCCTAGAGTAGAGCAGATCCCAGAGTATAAGGCAGTTGCTGCGCCCATACTGAACCCCCCTACACCAAGTTTAACTGTAACAGAGAAAAGTACACTCACATTAAACAGAAACCACCAAAAATGTTAACTGCTTGACCGAACTCAGTCCGTCATAAAAGTGCGTTCATTTTTGGGTGGAAAGTACACTCATTCAACTTGGATTATAATACACCTTAAAAATAAGAAAAGAGTTCAAATATCAAAACTTTAATAGTCGTCAATTTTTTACAATGGAAAAGGGGAAAATTAATTTACAAGTCTTGAATTATTTAACTCCAAGCGAAACTTACTATCAGAGGGCTCTGTCAATAACAAATTGACAACATGTGCCGCTGAAGCATCCAGTCCTTCTAAATCATCAGGAGCTTCTTCAGAAAGATCTCCCACGTTGAACCCTGAGTAATATAAAAAGTTTCACCTTGAACAAATCTTCAAAATCAATATGTCAATTCAGAAAAGAATCAAAAGATAATATGGAACAACTGGAAAGCAGTCTTCATGTATTTAAATGGAATTGATTTTCCATTCTCTTCTTTACGTTGATTAGTGACTCTTAATGCAAAAGAAACTTTCAAGGTAACTAGACTCACAAGCCGTTGAAGGAAAGCCACCGAATATAGCTATAGGTTGAGTAGGTGCGGTTGGGCATATCCATTTAATCTGCGTCATGTAATTTTAAACTTAGACATGGTGCACCGACTGAAAAGAATTTGATATTCTCTTATTAAAATGACAACTAAAGGGAAAAAGGTTAGATTATGCGGGCACTCTGAATATTTTAAATGTGATATGCTTACGTTTGGTAAGGGAAGGGTCTCTAAAAGCTGGGACCAGCTGCCAAAAACAATGAAAACAGGGATAAACATTTAATTTAGTAAATTGTTTTTTTCTCTCAGTATGAAGAGAAAACTGAAGATAGAATGAATATCTACTGATTATTTCCTTTTACTTCCCTTAATGGATTGATTCTGCTGAAATGCAAAGCATGCATGAGACTAAACACTAAATGATGATAGAGGAATGCAAACTGATGCATAAATTTACAGCAAAATGAAGATAAAAGAACGACTAAGACATGGAGATAACAAGTTGAATTGCATTGGTAACCATGCATAAAACAGAAAGCGAACATTATCCAATCCAACTCACAGCAGATATATCCTTTCACATTAACAAAACTCAAAACAGAAAATAGAAAATCCTAAAACTGGGCCTCTTTCTACTATCAACATGTTAAATGAGGAGAGAGAATCACATTACCTTGAGCCATTGTCACCAAGACCATGGAGCCAAACTACAGTAGCTTGGTGTTTACCTTTAGGCCTGACTACGTAGGTTCTACCAAACTCGTATGCCTTTCTAGCAGCCCTAGCACCTGAAAGATGTTACGGAACAGAAGGGAAAGTTTTTAAACGAGTTATTTAATTTTTTTTTTGGCAAAAGGGATAGGCAGAAAGAGTTATGACAACTTCATGGAGAGGGTAAAGCATTAGAGATCGTTAAGTACAAGGTAATTATAAACGATTCCAGGATTCAAATGAAATGTGATTGTAGCACAAAGTAAAGAATAAAAAATAAAAAATAGCAGATTATTTTGTGTTCGGTAGAAACTTAGAATGTTACGGGATGCAAAGCAGCAAATTTCTTGTACTAAATAGTTTCTTTAAGTGTAATAAGTGGTTTCTTCTCGGTTGAAAAACTTCAAAACACCCCATCAATTAATTTTGAGAAACTTACCTGAACCAACGGAAGGGCCAGAAAAACTCATATTAGCCTTCCCAGAATAACAATACCAAGCAACCTGTCTAGTGAATTGAATGAAAGCAGACCCTGCAAGGAAGAAGACAGCATTCTTTTAATTACCATGTGGCAACAAGTTATTTAGAATTCTTATAGGATGAGGATGGGATTGGGCAACTGGAAATAGAGAAGTGTTGATCATCAGATGAAGTGGTTCAGAACCAACTGGAAATAGAACCATGAAAAAGAAAAGTGCTGAACATAAAGAAGTGAGAAAATGTAAAGTGTTTAAAACATCAAGGAGGACGGCGACTGGGGATAATCCATAGGAATTAGCCATCTATAGGTCAACCGCCATCTACCAGTATGCTAGACGAGAGATCCATAGAATCAAGTCAAACAATATTAATTTTGAGAATACACCCACGAAATTAGACAACCATGAGAACCAAAGTAGCTAGAGTCTCTGTAATCCCCGAAAGGAAGACCAAAAATAGCCGTAATTTCAAAAAGAATTCAAATTCAGACCCAAAAAGAATGCTAAAAATTGGAAAACAAAAATGCCGAATCAATGGATACCCATGTCTCGCTCTTCAACAACAGAACACTTTACCTCGCACCCCTAACTCAGCTCCAACAGATACAAATCCAAAAACTAATTCCAAAACAAAATAAAAACCTTAGCCCTTTTGCAATTCAATTGCACCCAACACTTTTGATTGAAGACCTATCTACTGTAACGACTGACACGTATATACAGACAGAAAATGAGAGAGAGAGAGAGAGAGAGAGAGAGAGAGAGAGAGAGAGAGAGGAGGGATTCTCTAACCTCAAACGCTGTGGGGGTTCTGAGACATGACCAGCTCTCTCTCTCCCTCTCTGTGTGTGTCTGTTCCTTGAGCGTGCTTGTCGTTTACAGATAATCTCCGAGATCAGCTAGGGAAGTCTTCCTCGGGTGTGAAGGTTGTGTACCTCCTGACGATCTACTTTGTCGATTTTTGACTATTTATTCATCGGCTAAAATGTAAAATACAGCCCGCATTTTAATAAAATTATAAATTATATTATTATATATTTTTTATATTTTTATATTTCTATATTTTGATTAAACTGTAAAATATATACTTTCGTGACGTTTTCTGATTAAATTTAACAGATTAACTTCATTCATTTCTATCTATTTCACTCAATTTCCTCCATTATTTCCTCATTTTCACTTTCAAGACATTTTCTAGATCTGATTATTTTGTTTTCCTTTAATGATTTTTTTTACTTTATTCTTAAACAAAAATCTTCTTTATTCTTAAAAAATCTGCTTCATTTATACTGTAATGAATCTCTTTTGCTTTATTCTTAAAAAATCTACTCCATTCATATAATTAAAAATATAATCTCTATTACTTGAAGGTTTTTTTGGTGGGTAGCTCTACCTACAAATTACTTCTATTTTGGATCGTTGCAATCCTAGAGAATTTTGTGAGAGAATTTTTATATTTTTAATTCATTTTTACTATAATTTTATAATTTCTTTATCATCTCTCCAAAATTTATTTTTCTTTCCAAATTATGTAAAAAGACTCTTAATTTTAATGACATTTTCTATAGGATTTGACGGAATTTGACTCTCCAAAAAATTCATTATGGGTAGTGAAGATTGTTATAAGGCAAATGTAATTCAAACATTTTATTCATTCTTTAAATTTTTTATTGAACTGAAGCTGAAGCTAAAGTCTCAATAATTTCCTATTAAAAATAATTACAAATGTATTATTCATATGATTGGAAAAAATAAAAAAAATATAACTTAGTTTATTAAAATTTTATAATGAAAAATTTGTTAGTAACAGATTTTTTTATGATGAACCATTTTTTGAGTAGTGGATTTTTTATAGAATGAAGCGGATTTTTTATAGAATGAAGCTGATTTTTTTAAGAATAAAGAAGATTTTTTTTAAGAATAAAGTAAAAAAATCATTAAAAGAAAGCAAACATATCAGATTTGAAAAATGTATTGAAAGTGAAAATGAGGGCTTAAAATGAGGGGAAATGGAGGAAAATTGAGGAAAATAATAGAGGAAATTGATGGAAATGGATGGAGTTAATTTTTCTGTTAAATTTAACCAAAAAACGTCACAGATGAGTATATTTTACAGTTTAGTCAAAGTGTTGGGGTATAAAAATATGAAAAAAATGTGAGGACATAATTTACAGTTTGATCAAAGTGCATGGATGTATTTTATATTTTAGCCTTATTCATTTATTGTCTAATGATACGATCATCGGATGACTCTCCAACTTGCAAAACATACCAAATACATATTTTAGGTGACTAATTTTTTATCACTAGCAACGTACATGATTATGTATATTCTTCATAATTTTTTACATAAGCAACTATTTAAATATTTTAAACTGTTCGATTAAGTGTTTTTTGAAAAAAAAATACTTTTTCACATTTGTTAGTAGAATTTCAATGATGAACGTAATTTTTTTACGGGTGAATTAAATTAATAGTTGTAATGATATAGAACTCTTCAAATGATAAAATATAGTTCATTGAATATACAAGTATATTCTAATTTATGAATTTAAAGTAAAAAATAACAAAGTTCAATCTAAAGTTATAATTCAAAAGCATGGTAAAATCAATGAAACAAAATATAATGAATGAAATTGTAAACTTTTATAGGGGAGGAAAACTAGAGGAGCATTACAAATTTTTATTATTATTTTGTGTGCGTGAAATACAAAATTAAGAAATATAATAATAATAGAAAAGACAAAAAAAAAATTATTTTGATGAGGATGAATCTCAATTATTTTTTATAAGAGATGTATGTGACAGATCATATTAATTGACGGATAAATAAGATAATTTAAAATATTAATAGACATTACTGTCCAAAAATATTTATCCATGTTTTTATATATGTTATTAGATTATAGAACTTTTAAAGCAAATTTAATTTACCTTTTTTATTTGTTAATGATTTATCCATTGATTTTTACTATTTATTAAACTAATTTTGTTCCTTATAGGTTAATCAATATCCATTGTTTCATTTTATTTTGAAAATATAAAGTTGCATTTTAATTAAATCGAATAAATTACAATATGTATATCCCAACATGAAATGTTATATCGAAACATTAATAATAAACAATTACAAGATAGATAAAAAAATCACTATTATCATAGTGACGCATAAAATATATACGCAACCAAAATCATCTAAAAAATGTATCCAAATTTATTAAACAACTGAAACGTTGAAGGCTGGTTTGATAACCCACAACGGCGTTTAGAGCAAACAACACAAACCCACCATAGATTTAAATCTGGATTGGAGAGAACTGTGGATATCATTACTATACATAAAAGTATAGATGTCGAAAAAAAAATTATTTCAGTTAAATTTATCCTTATTTTTCTTTAAAATCACTTAAATTTTCCTTAACTATAAATTAATTGACATGATAGTAATATATTATTTAATTAAGCAATTAAATAACATTTTTTATTACTTTACGTTATATGATTGGAAAATAATTTTAAATTACATTTATTCTAGTTATTATACATGATTGCAACAATATAATTTATGGCAAATTTGACATATATTTATGAAAGTAAAAAACGTTTTAAACCAATTTGGCATGAGACAAAATTATTAACAAATTCTAAATATGTATAACATATAATTTTACAATGTGATAAAATTATATATATTTCTTAATTGATTTGATGAGATTATTTCATCTAATTCAAAACTAAGATGAAAATTTCTAAAATTAATAAGCATCATACTTTTTTAAATAAATTCTGACAAGTGATATACCATAAAAGTATTATACTTGATTTTGGTATTAATATGCGGTAGTTATGAAAAATCTCATTATATTCAGTTAAATGAATTTCATATTTTGAAAAATATTGAATTAATTGATTTTTCTTTACATAATGATTAGGAGTGCATGATAAATTGATTTAGTTTATTACTAAATTAGCATTAACAGATAATAAGAAACAAATTATATGTGTCTTAATTAATGAAAAACAGACATAGTAAAAGTAATAACACCACAAACAATAAATTTGATCAAACTTTTTAATTTGAATAAATAGATTTTGATCGAACAATTAATAGACATAGTAAAACTTTTTGGTTCTGGTTTTGATAAAAAAGACAATAAATAGATTTTAGAGATATTAAAATGAGAATATTCACTATATTTTAATTTAGAGCAACTTAATCTCACCCATCATCCAGAGAACATTAAGCAAGTTAATATATATTCAAGATTAACAAAAAATTTATATTCATCTATAACGCACGTGTTAAAAACTAGTAGATATAAATAGAACAACTACATGAATACAAGCACAACGTAATTTTTTTTTACATTTACCGATAGAAGCGGAACCATAAAGTTTTTTCAGGGGTTGACAAAATATAAAACACAAATATTTTTAAAAATTGCTTAGCATTGTCGATATTTGAAAAAAATAACAATGATTAATTATTAGAACATTTTGAATATCTAAATATAAAAAATCAAGGTTCTATAAAATTGAAAAAGTAATTTATGATAGAATTTATTTAAAATCTTGGGTACGACTTTTACCGATATAAAAAAATTAGAGCCTTTTAGAAAATTTTAGAAAGTCTCCTCATATGTATTGCACGTGATTCATTTCTTATTCCATTCATTGCATAATTTTACTCAGATATTTATTTTCAAAATGTTCAATTAGCTCACTCTACATTCATTTTCAACATGCATACAAGCACTACTCTTTCTACTTTTATCCAACTAATCAAACTAAAATTAGATATAAGTGAAATAGTCTTTATTACTCTATATATATATATAACGAAACACGTTCAAACCTGATTATAACGCAACTCGCTCTCCTTCACATAAATGGGGTGAAATGGCAACATGCCAACATGAGTTATTCGACAAACGTTCCCTTTTTTATCCTATCAGATATGTCTGATGGCAAGCTTGCACTATGGACGTTTCTTTATGTCAAGAATGGACACTTCTTGGTGTTTGCTAGACTTCTGACTTACCTAGGGATTTCTTTGACCGATTGCCTAACACTTTTATTATGATTAGCAAGAAGTGAAAAAGCCGAAGAAGAAAAACCTTTCGGGGTCTAATCTCTTTACTATTTCTACTTTACAATCTTTCACTCTTTCTCAGCTAGCTTCAACATCTCTTTTTGTCTAATTTGTAGTTTCTTCACAGTAATAATGATTTTTCTATTTTACACCTTATAACACATTGTCCTACAATTTGATTCTTTTGGGGCCTTTTTTCTTTTTCATATTCAATCTTCTCACGCGCACACATTTCTTGCTTGCAAACAATGCGCCAACCTGCACCCGCTTTTACTTACCCAGTGGACTAGCATTGGCATACCTCAATTGTTTTGTCTCTAATTCTTTCCTTTGAGTGAAGTTGAGTTCTGTGCTTTTTGTACGAGATTCAGATTCTAGTTGCAATATTATAGACCATTTTTTATTTCCTAATAGACCTCCTAACAAGTTGCTTAGTTTAGCTGCTCTTTTGCTTTCAAACCAAAGCATATTGATTTTTTAGAGCAAAAATTAAAGAACCTACCTCAAAAATGGAATCTCAAGGACTTATTCTAACGGAATTAATGCTTGCGAGGTTATCCCACAATCCCAAGTATCTTGAGTTAATAGACACTTTTCATTCTTCAATTCACTCGAATGAGTGTGATTTTCTTTCCTTTTCTTTTCTTTCCATCAATATTACATATCATGTGTTTGATACAAAAACTCCTTCAAAACAAATAAAAAACATACTTCAATATATAATCATCTTTTAACTAAAAATCTGATAATAACCCTCATTCAGTATTCTATTTTAACAAAGTTATTTGTTGGATCTGTTTTGCATCGTAATTATCTTAACTATTAAATTATTAATAAATAAGATCGATATAATAAATAAAATATAACCGTAATAACAGAATCTAAACAACCCTATAAAACCGAAAGACAAAGAAACTTTTACAATGTTGGGATTTTATTCCACACGTTGATGTTGGGTCATTGTGATTTTTGGATTAGTTTAAAGCAATTTTTAGGTCACATAAGGCTCAGCCAGGCACAAGTCAAAATATTATAATTTTTTTTGTTCACTACATATGTATTGTGTTGAAATGTTGTCTCACATCGTCTAGATTTGCTCATTCTGTGCTAGTTATAAAATTCTAGTACTCTTCTCCTTACACCTAGGTTTTAAGGAGCGATCGGGTTAGACTTTTCAACTTATTGAAGTTCATCAAATATGTATTGGGGTTCATCATATACGTAAAAAATTAATAATTTTTTAGGGGTTCACCAAATATGTACAAATTAATATGTACCGAAATTTTTGTACATAATTGGTGAGCTCAATATATATTTGATGAACCCCTCTAAGAATTATTAATTTGAAGTATTTAGTGAATCTCATTACATATTTGGTGAACTCCTATAAAAATTATCAATTTGTACGTGTTTTGTGAATCACATTACATATTTGGTGAACCCCTCCAAGAATTATTATTTTGTACGTTTTTTGTGACCCCCAGTACATATTTGATAAATCTCTCCAAGAATTATTAATTTTATATGAATTTGGTGAACCTCACTATATATTTGATGAACTCTATTACATGTTGGATGCACCCCTAATGTGGTGAGGTTCACCAAATTCATACAAATTAATAATTCTTGGAGAGATTCACCAAATATGTATAGTAGTTCACCAAATATATATAACGGCTCACCAAATATGTACAAAGTCAATTTTGTACATATTTGGTGAACCCCTATACATATTTGGTGAACCCCTATACATATTTAGTAAATATCCCTAAGAATTATTAATTTGTACATATTTGGTGACCTCACTACATATTTAGTGAACATCGGTACATATTTAGCGATCTCCTCTATCCTATAGGACAGTTTCTGCATCCTATACTGACGATTTTTGACCCTATCTAGCGGTTCCTAGCAATTTTTGACCATATATCTCAATACATTTTTGGTGAACCCCTCCAAGAATTATTAATTTGTACGTATTTGGTGAACTCGCGCTACATATTTGGTAACTCCCAGTACATATTTGGTGAGCCTCTCCCAGAATTATTAATTTTGTACTTTTTTGTGAATCTCACTATATTTGATGAACCCCGATATATATTTGGTGGGCTCATATACCCTGTAGCGGCGGTTTCTGCATCCTACACTGGTGGTTGTTAACCATATGCCAGCGGTTTCGGGCGGTTTTTTCAAATTTTTGGTGGTTTTGTTATTTTTTCGGTGGTTTTGCATCAATACAATGGTTTTTAAGACCTTTTTACGGCGTTTTTTCAACAAATTTGTTTTTTTAAATTGATCAGGGTATACTCGATGAATCGCAAATAAAGTTATCAAGATTCTTGATTTTTTAATGCGAACATTAAGTACATTCACTTATATTTTTAAATTATATTTGAATTAAGTAATGAATTATTAAAACAATTGAGCACTTATTCATAAGCGTTTAAGAATATATTATTGACTATGTTGCTATGATTTTATAACAAATATTAAGTAAAATAATTCTTTCCCATTTAACGAACATGCATAATCCAAAATCTCGGTTCATGTATAGAATCGAAATAAATAAGTATGCAATACAATTATATATGGATCTAAATTCTATATCTATTTCTCTCTTTCATATAAGTATGTCTTACATTTATCATTTTACACACTATTATGTCTTACATTTATCGATTCATAATTTCTCACTATTTCATGAACATGTATAACCCCCAAAGTTGGAGATGAAGACTTTTAGATTTATGGTGACCCCACTACATTTTAGAAGAATACCTCAAAGTAAATTAAATTTTAAATTTTAACGAACACCTCAAGCATTTGTTGTACCCCCTACAAATTAATTAAACCCCTAAAATTGCAATTGTCACTCATCATGTCCCAATCGCCATTCAAAAGCCCCTAATCGTACATCTTGGAGGTGTTAATCAATATCTTCAAGACCAATCGTCGTTCAAATGGCTCTAATCGCCATAGTCCTTCCTAATCGGCATACTTCAACTTGGGATAGCCATAATTGTCCCCAATCACCATCAAAATGGCCGTAATCGTCATTCAAATGGCTCTAATCGCCATCACTACTCTCATATGAATCATGCACATAAGGTAAAAAGACCAAGAGACCATTTTTCAGCGAAGGGTGAAAAGAGCCACTTAATACCTCAAACTTGTATATAGTGATGTATGTGGGCCATTGAACATCCAAGCAAGAAAGAGGTTATGAATATTTTGTAACCTTCACTGATGGCTACTCGGGTTTTGGGCATGTTTATCTAATGCGCCAAAAGTTTGAAACCTTAAAGTTTAAAAAGTACTAGGCTATGGTTGAGAAACAACTAGAGAAACAAATCAAAACACTACGATCCAATCGTGATGGAGAGTACTTGCTAAGAGATTTTGAAGCCTTTCTTAAGGAATAATGTATTCTTTATCAACTTACAACACCTGGCACCCCATAACAGAATGGTGTGTCAGAGAGAATGAATCAAACTCTGATGGATATTGTTAGATCTATGATGAGTTATTCATCCATCCCAGATTCATTATAGGGATATGCCTTGGAAACATCATCATATATTTTGAACCAAGTTTCGTCAAAGACGGTGCCTAGTACATCATATGTAAGATGAAGTGGATGAAAAGTCATTCGCAAGCCACCTTGGGATGGGGATGCCCGACACATGTACTGAGATCGAAGACAAGCAAGTTTGCCAGTCGATCATAATTATGCATATTTATAAGATATCCCAAGAGAATGAAGGAATAAGCCTTTTATAGTCTAACCGACAAGAAAACATTCGTGAGCACGAACGCGCATTTTCTTGAAGATGATTATATAAGAAGTGTGAAGTCGATAAGCTCACTTGTGCTAGAGGAATTATTGAGTGGGAGGACATCGACTCCCCTATTAGAACATGTTCCCGATTCAATAGTGGAAGAAGCACAATAGGAGCCGTAACCTATGGAGCCTCGATGTAGTGTGGGAGGGTTGTGAGAAAACCTGATATGTACATGTCTTATGAAGATGCCTCGACAACAGTCTCAGACAAGGATCATGATGAACTTGTTTCCTACTTGCAAGTCATGGTTGGTCCTGAAGCAAACATATGGTAAAAAGCCATGAACATTGAGATACAATCGATGTGCTCGAATGAAGTCTTTAAGCTTGTAGATCCTCCTGAAGGGGTAAAACCTGTAGGGTGTAAATGGATTTATAAGAAAAAGAGGTCCAAATGAGAATGTGGAGACATTCAAAGCCACGCTAGTAGCTAAGGTCTACACAAAAAAAAAGGTATTGACAATGAGGATACATTCTCGCTGGTGGCCACACTTAAGCCCATTTGAATCTTCATGTCCATTGTTGTTGCCCTCGATTATGAAATCTGACAGATGGACGTCAAGGCTGCTTTTCTAAATGACAATCTTGAAAAGCGCATTTATATGGCTCAACCAGACGAGTTCATGTGAAAGGTCAATAAGGCAAGGTTTGTGAACTGATGAAGTTCATTTATGGATTTAAGCAAGCGTTCTGATCGTGGAATATTCGATTCGACAAAACTGTCAAGAACTTTGGTTTTGAACAGTTAACGGATGAACCATGTGTGTATAAGCTGATACATGAAGGGAAGATGATTTTTCTGATCTGGTATGTGGATGATATTCTACTCATTGAAAATGATGCAGGAAAATTGTTTGATGTCAAGATTTTTCTTGCAAAGTAATTTGATACGAATGATATTGGAGAAACTGCATTTTTCTTAGGTATTCAGATCTTTCGAGATCAAAAGAACATAGAGTTGGCACTATCTTAAGGGTCTTTATTGATAAGGTGATGGATCACTTCAGTATGCAATACTCCAATAATAGATATCTCCTCTTAGACATGGAGCCAACCTCTTCAAGGAGCAGTCTCCCAATACTCATCAAGAAGAGGAAGACATTAGAAAGATTGTCTATGTCTCAGTCGTAGGAAGTCTCATGTATGCGATGTTTTGAACTAAGCCAGATATTTGCTACGTCGTGGGCGTGGTGAGTCATTTCCAATCTAATCTTGGACTCGAGTATTGGAATGTTGTCAAGCATATCCTCAAGTAACTTAGGAGACTGAGGAACTACATGCTTGTGTTTTCAAGTACTCACCTGAATATGGTAGGTTATACCGACTCCGATTTCCAAGCAGATAAAGATACCAGGAGGTCCACTTCAGTATTGGTGTTCATCCTAAATGGTGGAGTAGTGGTATGGAGAAGTATCAATCAATCATGTATTGTTGATTCTAGCATAGAAGCTGAGTGTGTGGTGGCTTATGAAGTTGTAAAAGAGGTTGTCTGACTTAGAAAGTTCATGAAGACTCAAGACATCATTCCAAATGCTGACAAACCCATGACACTTTATTGCGACAATAGTAGGCTGTAGCAAACTTGAAAGAACTGATGAGCCCCAAAAGATCAAACACATAAAGTGAAAGTATCACCTCATCAAAGAGATTATTTAGCATGAAGATATTGTAGTAACACATATATCAATGGTCAACGGTATGGCAGATCAATTCATAAAGACTTTTAAGCAGTAAATGGTCATCCAGAGGACATGGGGGTATGAAATTGTACATGGCTACTTCAGTGTAAGCGGGAGTTTGTTGGAATTATATCCACAAAGGTGTAATAACTATTTATGAATATTTAGTTATTTCTTAACATTTATGTATCACTAAATTTTATGAATAAATGAATTTTTTTTAATTTAAGCGTGTTTATAATTTACTTAAGTCACGAAACTGTTTTCAACGAAATAAGAGTAAAAACTTAGCGGTCTTCCAGACAAACTCTCCTGAAATAGTTCAATGTTATTTGTAATCTTATGATCTACTGGATAATCGAATCTAATTACGACTGTTAGGTTAAACCAAATGATGCCGGTCTGGGGGCATGGGAGTGGAGGCTCTAACGGTTGATCTGGACATATTATGGAATATGTTGAATAGACCAATAACAAATTAGTTTAGAGCAAAGCTATTTATCTAACTCTAAATCTAATTGTTACACCTTAAGGGTATTTCGTGATTACCTTAATCCTGAGATAAATATGAAACTTGACCTACTTACTTGCGATATTTGATATGTCAAAGGAGTGAGTTCGAATTATCGAACAATACATCGACTGTTTGGATCGTGATTTAACTATATTGGAGTTGCGGGATTCACATATATGAAATTCGTAGTAAGATTACAAAAACAGCAATATATCCTCATGTTTTATCGATGGGTGTGTGAATGAATAAATAAGATATGATACTCGATAACATGAGTCATTAAATAAGCCATTGTGAACTGCATGAGACATTTCACTGATATGTCTTTCTTATTCATAGTTAATAAAAAGGAGTTAATGAAATAATAACTAGAGGGGTAAAATGATAATTTTACATTCCGTTCTTATTACTGATATTCGTGAAGGGTACCGTTGTAAAATACTTTATGGACCGTGAAGTAAATGTGTTTCAGAACTAAATATGTCAGGAATTTATGGAGATAAATTAGCGGGGTATTTGAATCTCATACATTTATTCATGTGAGTCCATTCAGTCTCATGAGTAGCTCATAAAGACATGAATGAGATACTACGTCAGTTGGACAAAAACGTGTTTTTGACCAATGTACATTTTCCGGCCTCATACGTGATGAGTGTCATCACTATATTGGTGAAGAGAAAAATTAATTAATTTTTTATTTTCTAATTATTGGATAATTAGTAAATAAATGAAACTAATTTATTAATTGATAAGTATCAATTTAATTTATCAAATTAGATTGATGAATTTAAAATTATCTTGACTCTACGGGAGATGTAAAAATCACAGGTTACAACGCAATTGAGGTGGTTTTTAGAATAACATATATGAGTACGTGTATAAATTATGTAAGAGATTGCAATAGAGTTGCATCTCTAACCTCGATCGTAGTGTGTGATTATTCAAAGTAGAAAGAGTTTTTCTCCCCTCCTCACTACTGTTGCCGCTCAACCCTCTAGAGGAAGAAGAAAAAAATTATTTTTTTGTTCCTCGGGTATTTTGAGAGCCCACACTCAGTTCCTATAAATAACATAGTGAAATATACGCCTGAATTCTATGAGTGGTTGGTGGTGTGAAGATCAATTTAAGTTTTACGAATCTCAAAAGTGAAGAATGCGAAATAATTAATTGGATCCCACCAATTCTGATCCATTATAAGAGAAATATAAAAATTGTTTCTATATTTTCTCGATACATTCATCTAAATATGTATGATTATTGAATGGTTTTTTATATTTAATTTGATTAAATACTTGTTTTGAAAAATGTTTGATATTCCGCCCACGTACCATTCATGGTTCATTATTTTTTCTTCAATTTTCAAACCTGATCCAACAATAATGTATGGCGAAGTGCTCTAGCTCGCCAGACGAGATTGAGGAGAGGCCTAAATAGAGCAGGAATGCCTGGTTAGACATCAAATATAAATGATGTCTGGTGAAACGTTCTAGCTCCCCATATGAGATTGAGAAAACGTCCTAACCAGAGCAGGATGCCTGGCTAGACATCGTAGGAGAAAGTGATGTCTGCCGAGTACTCTAACTCGCCAGCCATGCATAAGGGCTCTAGCGAGAGCAGGAAAGCTTGACTATACGCCAAAGGAAAAGAGTTTGGTTTGCATTTTAACTCTTCAGGCCAGGAAAAGGCTCGACAAGAGAAAAAATGGTTGACTAAATGTCAAAGATAAAAGCAATGTTGTTAAACTCACGATCCGAATCGTGTATAAACTTGGAATTTTACAGGATCGGACCAGGATTGTGATGCGAGTCCGATCCGGAACAACCCTACCATTTTTAATATTTGGGCTCTTTTTGTTTGATTCTTATGTTGTCAAGGGCTGGGCAATTGAAATCCCAATATATTCTAAGCCCTCTTTGGACCTTATTCGACCAAATGGACCCAAGGTTGGTGGGATTGATAGTTGTCTTCTTGATACTACCATGTTCTGCAGAGCAGGTGCGTGCAACCTTGAGGGTAATTTATAAGCTTCTCTCTCATTCTCATGGTAATTGTGTAACTGGTAAGCTTCTCTCTCATTTTCGATTTTCAGATCAGAACCTGTGGTGCTCAGTTGATAAGTTCTAGACACCTGGTTTTTGGTTTCAGCCATCTTCAGCACCGCTCTTCGTGGAGCTTGTCCATGACACAGGTAAGTACATTTCAGTTTCTATTTTCGTTTGATTGAGGATTATCTCTGTCTGTCCAATGTCTATTTTTGTTTTGGTTGTGAAAGAGACTCAATGTTTTTTGGAATTCATTCTCCCTTTTTATTGTTTAACGGTATATTATTTATGTAAGGGTTTTAACATTACCTTTAGTACCGAGTCAGATTCTGCTTAATTTAGTTTTTGCAGATGAAAATTAGCAGCTATTACTCTTAAACCTTGTGCAGTGAAGTGCGACATTATGTGTTATTAATATACTAGTGAACTGCAAATTAATGACTTGTCTGAGATTTAGATAAATCCGGGTATTACTGGCTGGTAGTTTGGTAGCATAAGTGAACTAGAAGTCTGGAATTGGAGAAATTGGGTAAATGAGTCTAAAGTCTGATTTCATCAGGTTGGGACGTTTTCTTTTTAAGATAGTAGACATTTTTAAGGCCTCTAAAAATATAAAATTCATTTATCTTATTAAGTAATCTTTAAATTATTTTTCCCAATATCATGAATATTTTGATAATCGTGGTTGTTAGTAAGAATATAAAGTATATTAACTTGATAATATATTCGACATAATTTTTTGGTAAAAATATAAAGTATATTTTTTCACTTATATCAAAGTTGTTAAAATATACCGTTAATATAATATAATATATGTCAAAACATACTATAAATTATATGGTTGCAACAATTCATAATAATTGTTATAAATATAATTTATATCAAAATTGTTTGAAATATTATTAATGTCATATAATATATGCCAAAAATCAAATTATAAATTACATTATTACAATAAATCATAACAATTATTTATAATTTATAAATAGTCATTACGTGTGTAACTCAAAGAGTGAATTAATAGCTTCATTACTTGAAGGTGACAATTGATTTTAAATTGAAAGATAATTTAGTGATTTTAAGAAATAACAAGGATAAATTTATCAAAAATATTTTACTCAATACGCATGTTTTTATATGTAGTATGATATGACCTGTGAGATGAGTTTTTCCAAAGTTGTTTTATCATCCTTTTGCTGCAAGAGCATCTTTACATGGGAGTATTAATTAATGTTAATCTCATTTCTTTTAATTTTTGTGACTTTTGAGTGGAGGGAATTTTATTCTAAGAAATTACATATCCAAAATGGAGACATTTGAAACCCACTCAAAATGGTGGATGTTCAACATTTTTATGTTGAGTAGTGTGATTTATTTTATATTTAATATCTTAAACTTATATAATTGATATTTCTGTAATATTTAGTGTACAAAATATTATCACTTTAAAAAGTATTTGATATTATTCAATAACGATTGTATTATTATTTTTATATACTTTATATTTTGTTATGTAGAAATTTATATTTAAATCAATCTTGAAAATGACTTTTTTAAAAATTTTGTCGACAATTCGCAATCATAAGTTTATTTTGATAATATTCTTGTACTAAAACTTTAAGTATTTTTTTTTGTACTAAACGTATAAATATTTATTTTAAAAATTTAGCATTTAATTTTTTCCCATAATCTTATATATATAATTTTAATGATCTCCTAAAGCAATAATAGTAATGCAATTCTCGAAATGCAATCTAACATTTATAATACTAATACCAAGCGGCTCATAATAAAGAACATTTAATATTTTGTAGTACTACATATCACTCTTTTTCTATATAATAAGATTTTAGCCGGTCATTTTATCATATTCTCGTAAAATAACTTATGTGGCTAAGAAATCATTCATCTTCGGAGTCTCAAGCACGTCTTCATAGGATATTTGTCGGTCTAAGCGGGTGAACAAAAAACAACGTTCTTAATTGTCTAAAAGAAAGAAGAAATCCAATTTCCAAGTTTTTTATTGGGAGAACTAAAAATATGACCAAATTTTTGAGTTCAAAATACAAAAATGTTCTGAATTTTTTTTATTCCAAAAATGACCGAATATACAGTAAATATTTTATTTATCGCTGTGTAATTTTAGTAAATAAATTATTTGCTTTGACTATTTTCGGCCAATTTTACAAAAAAATCTCAGTCATTTTTACAGTTGAAACGTGAAAGTTGACTTTTCTTGTCATTTTTCTTTTTGTGAGAAGTAGACGTGGACCGTTAATGTTCTATTCAACGATCTAGATCTCTTGAACATTGCTCACCTCTTAATTTTAAACCAGTCATATTCCCTTGCTCTGCACGAGTTATGCACATATTGACTATTATAGGAATTTTAGATTTAAACCAACCTAAATCACATAAGTATATCATTATACTTATAGACCTATGCTAATTATTTTATGTTTTCTTTATAGTAGCCGATTAGGTTTGAAGAACAAAAAATGAAAATTTATTTAGAACTAATAGATATGTCTAACAATAATAATGAAAGTTATTGAGTCTCTTTGTACAATTGAGAAGTTGAAAAACACCACGCTAATGGAAGAGTAAAGATTGTAGTAAATATGTGAATTAGATTAGTAAAAAATATAATAAAATATAACAAACTTTTTTCCAAAACAAAGTAAACAAACCTAATAAATTTGTGAATTATGAAAAGAAAAAGAAAAACAAATTTAAGTTATTGTAATTAGTGATTGAATAAGGTAATTTTTTTGCAAAATATACATGACTATTATGTTGTAATATTATAAAATCTAATTATTAATTTATAAATATTTTCCATAACATTTAAATACTTTAAAATTTATTCAAATATAAACATATCAATATAATTAACATCACCATATAACTAATAATTAATTATATAGCTTTTTTATATTTAATATATTAATTTTCTCTCTCATATTAAATTATTATAATTATATAATGTATGATAATTGGTGTAATATGAGATTACACACCTAACTTTATATATATCACTGCGCTATTAGTATTGTTTGCTGTTTTTTAACCACTACTCTTCCCCTTTGTCATTAACCGCTGGGATTCATTACACATATCAGGTCCTGTTTAAAGATAATAGTAGGTGATCTTGATCCATTAGAATGAGCATAACAATGGACGTCTCCTCCAAAGGCAAAACCCTAGCTGGAGAAGGATCGGCTGCTGCAAAACAGCAAAAACCCTAGCTGGAGAAGGACAGTCAGAACGCCCCAGCAACAACTCCCTCTTCTTCTTATTCCTTAATCTATCAGGGAACCATCATATTCGGCAAAGAGTCAGAGTTCAGAGTGTCTTTTCCTCCAGTAGTCACTAACCGGTTGAGGGACTATGGCTGCTTCTCGCGAAATTACTGCGGCGGAGTTCTTGCGAGTATGTTTTATTTAGCCTTAGTTTGGTTGTAGAGAAACTTCATGTAAACATCCTAAACATTTTTCTCTCTCTCTAATTTATGGCAAAGAAACCTTTTTTGTTCATAAATATATTGTCCTCAACTGTCAAATGTTGCTAAAGGTTTTGGTTTTTGCTATCTTTGGGAAATTCCA
Organism: Datisca glomerata; assembly: GCA_003255025.1. NCBI lineage: Eukaryota > Viridiplantae > Streptophyta > Magnoliopsida > Cucurbitales > Datiscaceae > Datisca > Datisca glomerata. Next base: position 121,952 of record QANY01009873.1, read on the forward strand.
GTATATTGGCAATCAAGTTATGTTCATTCTTTGTTTGTTTGTTAGCCCTTTTATTTTTTTTTCAGGGTACTTGTAGGCAGAATTTATTCTTACAGAGTAACTCTCATTGCCGGAGAAGCCGTTTGCTCTGGGGCACACTTCACGGTAAGAGTCCCAAATTGGGTCTGTCAAATGGAACACGAGTTTCATTAAGGTGTCGTGCAGAAGCACATACCCGAGCCGTGGTTTCTGGGGGAGTGAGCAGTTCCGTAGACGAGCAACCAAGCTTGGTAGAGAAGCCGGCTGCAAAAGTTATACACTTCTACCGCATTCCATTAGTTCAGGAAAGTGCTTCTTCTGAACTACTCAAGTCAGCCCAGACCAAAATTTCGAATCAAATTGTTGGTTTGAGAACAGAGCAGTGTTTTAACATTGGACTTCATTCAATGATTTCAGATGAGAAGCTGTCAGTTCTGAAATGGCTTCTTCAAGAAACTTATGAGCCTGAGAACTTGGGGTCCGGGAGCTTCCTTGAGAAGAAGAAGCAGGGAGGGTTGAATTCGATTATAATTGAGGTTGGGCCTCGACTATCATTTACAACAGCATGGTCTTCAAATGCTGTGTCAATCTGCCAGGCTTGTGGGTTGACAGAGGTGACGCGTATGGAACGATCGCGGAGATATTTACTTTACACGCGGGGTATGTTGCAAGCTAATCAGATTAATGAGTTTGCTGCAATGGTTCATGATCGTATGACTGAATGTGTTTATGTGCAGAGGCTCACATCCTTTGAGACCAATGTTATTCCTGGGGAATTTCATTATGTACATGTTATGGAGAGGGGTAGGAAAGCGTTGGAGGAAATTAATCAGGAGATGGGATTAGCTTTTGATGAACAAGATCTACAATACTATACCAGGCTTTTTAAGGAGGAAATCAAGCGGAATCCAACCACTGTGGAATTGTTTGATATTGCGCAGTCTAACAGTGAGCACAGCAGACACTGGTTTTTCACAGGGAAGATTTTTGTTGATGGCAAGCCTATGGATAGGACTCTGATGCAGATTGTTAAGAGCACTCTTCAGGCGAATCCAAATAATTCTGTCATTGGGTTTAAGGATAACTCGAGTGCAATAAGGGGATTCTTGGTGAATCAATTGCGACCACTTCGGCCTGGTTCAACATGCCCATTAAATGCTAGCTCTCGTGATCTTGATATTTTGTTTACGGCCGAGACTCATAATTTCCCTTGTGCAGTGGCACCCTATCCGGGTGCTGAGACGGGTGTTGGTGGTCGCATTAGAGATACCCATGCGACAGGAAAGGGGTCCTTTGTCGTTGCTGCTACAGCTGGTTATTGTGTGGGAAATCTCAACATAAAGGGGTCTGCTGCGCCTTGGGAGGATCCATCTTTCACGTATCCATCAAACTTGGCATCCCCATTGAAGATCCTTATTGATGCTAGTAATGGTGCCTCAGACTATGGGAACAAATTTGGGGAGCCCTTGATTCAGGGCTACACTAGAACATTTGGGATGAGACTCCCAAGTGGGGAAAGGCGAGAATGGTTGAAGCCAATCATGTTTAGTGGAGCCATCGGTCAGATTGATCACACCCAGATCAACAAGGAAGAGCCTGACATTGGAATGCTAGTTGTAAAGATTGGAGGCCCAGCTTATCGCATCGGAATGGGAGGTGGGGCTGCGTCAAGCATGGTTAGTGGCCAAAATGACTCGGAACTTGATTTTAATGCTGTGCAGCGTGGAGATGCTGAAATGGCTCAAAAACTGTATCGTGTTGTTCGCTCTTGTATTGAGATGGGAGAAAATAATCCAATTATCAGCATTCACGATCAGGGAGCTGGTGGAAATTGCAATGTGGTCAAGGAAATAGTATATCCCAAAGGTGCTGAAATTGATATCCGCGCAATTGTGGTTGGGGACCATACAATGTCTGTGTTGGAGATATGGGGTGCAGAATATCAGGAACAAGACGCCATCCTAGTTAAGCCAGAAAGTTGCAGTCTTCTACAATCAATCTGCAGCAGAGAAAGGGTATCAATGGCCGTCATTGGAACAATAAATGGTGAGGGAAAGGTTGTATTAGTCGACAGTGTTGCTATTCAGAAAAGCCTCGCAAGTGGACTTCCTCCCCCTCCTCCTGCTGTGGACCTTGAGCTTGAGAAAGTACTTGGAGACATGCCTCAGAAAAGCTTTGAATTCCACCGGGTTGCTAATGTGCGAGAGCCACTTGATATTGCTCCTGGGATAACAGTGATGGGTTCTTTGAAAAGGGTTTTGAGACTTCCATCCGTCTGTTCGAAGCGCTTCTTGACAACCAAAGTGGATAGATGTGTAACAGGTCTAGTAGCTCAGCAGCAGACTGTTGGCCCCTTGCAGATAACCCTTGCTGATGTTGCAGTTATTGCTCAGACTTACTCTGACTTGACTGGAGGTGCATGTGCCATAGGCGAGCAACCAATCAAAGGTCTGCTTGATCCAAAAGCAATGGCCAGATTGGCTGTTGGAGAAGCACTCACAAATCTTGTTTGGGCTAAAGTTACTTCTCTTTCTGATGTCAAAGCAAGTGGAAATTGGATGTATGCTGCCAAGCTTGATGGTGAAGGGGCTGCCATGTATGATGCTGCATTGGCTCTTTCGGAGGCAATGATTGAACTTGGTATTGCTATTGATGGAGGGAAAGACAGTCTTTCTATGGCGGCCCATGCTGGCGGTGAGGTTGTCAAGGCTCCCGGAAATCTAGTAATCAGTGTCTACGTCACTTGTCCCGACATAACAAAGACAGTGACTCCAGATTTAAAGCTAGGAGATGAAGGTATTCTGCTTCACTTGGATTTGGCAAAGGGAGAACGGAGATTGGGTGGATCTGCTCTTGCTCAGGCTTTTGACCAGGTTGGGGATGAGTGTCCTGATCTTGAGGATGTTCCTTACCTCAAAAGAGTTTTTGAGTGCATTCAGGACCTTCTTTCTGAGGAACTGATCTCAGCTGGTCATGATATCAGTGATGGTGGTCTACTGGTGTCTGTCCTGGAGATGGCCTTTGGAGGGAATTGTGGAATCACCTTGGACTTAAGTTCACAAGGGAATAGCCTGTTTCAAACCCTTTATGCGGAGGAGCTTGGTCTTGTAATTGAAGTAAGCGAGAAGAACTTGGATGTTGTGGTGGAAAAGATAAAAGACGCGGGTGTTTCTGCTGATGTAATAGGACGAGTAACGTCGAGTCCTTTCGTTGAATTGAAAGTCAATGGGGTGACTCATTTGAATGAGAAAACCTCCCTTCTTAGGGATATGTGGGAGGAAACTAGTTTTGAGCTGGAAAGATTTCAAAGACTGGCGTCTTGTGTGGAGATGGAGAAAGAAAGTTTGAAGTTTAGGCATGAACCTTCATGGAAATTGTCCTTCAGTCCTTCCTTTACAGATGAAAAGTATTTGACTTCCACTTCTAAACCGAAAGTAGCTATAATTCGTGAAGAAGGCAGCAACGGGGATAGAGAAATGTCTGCTGCATTTTATACTTCCGGTTTTGAACCTTGGGATGTTACAATGTCAGACCTCCTTAATGGGGCCATCTCTTTGCAGGATTTTCGTGGAATTGCATTTGTTGGAGGGTTTAGCTATGCCGATGTGCTCGATTCCGCAAAAGGATGGTCCGCTTCAATACGATTCAATAAACCATTACTGGATCAATTTCAAGAGTTCTACAGAAGGCCAGACACTTTCAGTTTAGGTGTTTGTAATGGATGCCAACTCATGGCTCTCTTGGGCTGGGTTCCAGGACCCCAAGTCGGTGGTGTGCACGATGCAGGTGGGGATCCATCACAGCCCAGATTCATTCACAATGAATCAGGGCGATTCGAATGCCGCTTCACAAGCGTGACTATAGACGACTCACCGGCTATAATGTTAAAAGGAATGCAAGGTAGTACTTTGGGTGTATGGGCTGCACACGGTGAAGGTAGAGCGTATTTCCCCGACGATGGCGTGTTGGATCGTGTGCTCCATTCCAACTTGGCTCCACTAAGATATTGTGATGACGATGGGAATCCAACCGAAGCTTACCCCTTTAATCTTAATGGCTCCCCTTTAGGAGTTGCAGCTATTTGTTCACCGGATGGGAGGCATCTCGCTATGATGCCTCATCCAGAGCGTTGCTTCTTGATGTGGCAGTTCCCTTGGTATCCAAAGCAATGGAATGTGGACAAAGAAGGTCCTAGCCCATGGTTGCAGATGTTCCAGAATGCCAGAGAGTGGTGTTCTTAACATGGTTAGTTACTTGTTTTGCTTGTTTTCCTACCGGTTTCCTTCTTCGTGATCTTACTTATACTGCAGTTCTAGCTGCTCAAATGAAATCTCCATGATATGTTTGACTAATTATGCAGGACTTCTGCAAAAGCAACGATTTTTTTAAGTATAAAATCTTATTATGGTCGAGGTGAGAATGAAGAAGCTAACTTCAAATGCGCTGCCGAACGAGAGAGTGATACAAAAATGGACAGAACAAGCCCTCCTCTGACAACTTTGAGACATGGTTTTCCCTGAAACTGGCTATTTCAAAAATGGGATTTTTCCATCATATAAATTAGAGAGAGAAAGCTGTATATCCATTTTGACCTTCTATCAAAAGTTGTGGTTTGATTTGAGAATAAAGTTTTTTTTTCTAGAATTCTATTTTAATAATATTTGGTATACCATTCAGTATTATTATCGGTTGTTTTTTTCAAAATTTGTTTGTAAATGGCTTTCAAGGTCAGTTAAATTGAAATTGGTAAGAGTACTGAGTTTTTAATATTCTTCCGAGTCATCTGAGGAGAAGGACTACATTAGCAGTTCTCACACTCGAGGAAAAACTCAGGGAAAGCAGAGCCATGTTTCTTCTGTCAAAACTGTAGCCTTATGTGTAAGCAGTAGCCTTTTTCCATAAATTTCCCTCTTAGCGTAGCGAATTAGCTCTTCTACAATATCGTCCATCTCCATCTTTGTTACAGGTTGGCACTGCAGTGGCATTTGGCATTGGATTGGGTTTTTAAAGATGGAGTTGGCAAGGCATCAGAATTTTCTTTGGGTATTAATAGTGTGTTTTAGAATTGTTTTTATAAGGCATCAGAGTTTTATTGATGGTTGCATTATTTCCATTAACTTTGACCATTGTGGACTCATTTCAGGTATATGTTGGAGCAAAGTTTATCAGTGGACAATCTGTTTGTCTTTGTTCTTATTTTCAAGTATTTCAAAGTCTCAATGGAGTATCAGGTACTTGGTATAAATATAACTGTATTAACCTAAGAGTGTTAATGACCAAAATTTTCTGAACGTTGCTGATATTGTTTCATTAACATAATGATTGTATGTCTATGCATGATTTTGGAAATGTAGAATCGGGTACTTTCATACGGTATTGCTGGTGCAGTTGTTTTTCGTCTGACATTAATACTTCTTGGAGTAGCCTCCCTCCCTGCAGGTGACTTTCTTCATATTCTTTATGTATGCAATTCTTTTCTGTTAATATTGGATCTGTCTGAGAAATTTCATATTTAATGGCAGAGGTTTGAGGCAGTTAACCTGTTTCTAGCTGCCATACTTCTATACTTATCATTCAAGGTAAGTTTCTTCCTAATGGATATGAAGGACGATGTACTGACTAGAGATCAAATGCATCATTTCAAGTCAATAGAAGATAACTTTAATCTTGTCAGCATCAAGTGGATGAACATTTGCATGATTTTATTGATATATTTACAAGGTACTAAAACCTACATTTCTAACCATTCAGCTCTTAATAATGAATAAACTATAGAGCTTCTGTAACTCTGATCGTGGAGTGAATCTTTACGTACTTGCCCACTTTAATATTGGATAAACAGTGATGTCAAACTAAAAGATGGGTCTGAGTCTGTAATACCCAAGATTTTAATAAAAGGTATTTTTGTAATTTAGAACTCACTCACTCACATCATATATGCACTTACATCCTAAGTCACCCTATTTGTTTCCTTTGTATTCTCTTTTAATCATTTTCCCCCAAATCTCTCTTTTGTTATCTCAAGCTAATCCTTATAACCACCTACAACTCTCTCTCCCCTTTTTATATGATTGCACATCTCTACTTCATCGAGTTTCTTCTTCATCAATTATCCTCCATTAATCAAGGTCATTAGTTGCTGAATTTAATTTGTAACGAATTCAGGTAAGTGGATTTACATAATAATTAAGTTCATATGTTATAAATATAAAATATATAATTGTTTTATTATTTCTTTATGTTCAATCTTATGATCAAGTATTTTATTTGTTTTTTATATTATGATGAAATTATTTACCATGTTATGTATGATTATATTTTGAGTTATACATGTAGTAGTTATGTGTTTATGTTCATGAATAAGTTATATGTTTACTTATGTATATGTGATAACGTGAAATATGAATATTAATTCAAGTAAAAAAGTGATAAGTAAACAATAAGTAGTTATTAAATAACCAGATTGTTCACATCATGTTATCAAGTTATACAGTTGGGTGTCACTATGTTCATGTTAGCGTCCTTGAGGTTCAGATAACCTTAAGTAATATTAAGTTTCAGGACACCTAATCTGTCATGTTCATGTTCATGTTACAAGTTCAAGTTCAAGTTGTGAAACAATTCTGATTAGGTTGTTAATCGAAGGATAAGTCTAGTCGAATTATGATCAAGCAAGTATAAGTATTGGCATGTATAAGTACAAGTTGAAGTTATATGTTAATCATGAAATCGATGTGTTGTTACAAGTATTTTATGTGACATGTGAACGTGTGAAATAAATTTACATGAGTTATATGTTTACATTTATGTCATGTGAAACTCATTAGTATGTGAATTTACTTACTGAGTATTTTTAATACTCACCCCTCATAGATGATTGTGTTGCAGATGATGGTGAGCAGCAGGAGTGAGGGACTGCCATAGCAAAGCACGATTATGATTTCTAAGTTTAATTATGACTTCTGTTGACTTCAGTTATTTCAGATATTTATGAATATTTATGTTTAATATTTCATGTCATGGATTTTTGTGTTTTACTTTATTACAGTTTAATGAATCATTTTTTTCAGTTTAATGAGTTAATATTATTTTAAAATAATTTTTATGCTTACGTTATTTAAGGTTAAAAATCAGGACAAAATTAAGGTTTTCAATTTGGGGATTTTCACAAATTAGGGTTTCAATTGAATTAGGAAATTTTCGAATTTGAAATTTCAAGTATGTTTAACCCTCGGGAATCGGGACGTTACAGTTTGATATCAGAGTCAAGGTTTTAGATTCTGTAGACTTTTCTACGTAAAAAATATGGCATGTCGTTCACTCTGCTCCTCCATCATCTTACAAGTCAGGTACGCATGTTATATATATGTTTTAACTATAGAATCAGTTGATATACTTTAGATTTGTTATGACACGTTCGATTACGTTTATGTTATTTTGCGCGTTAAAATTAGACTTTTGGTAAGTCTTCGGTTGTATGGTTACCAGTACGATGGCGCCCCTTACAAGGAACAACAACAGTCACACACCAGTCAATCCTACTGCTGACCCTCCAGCAACCATGGTGGAAATGTTTCAAGAGTTCTTGGAATTGTTAAGGCAGGCGATGACAGCGCGCCCGACACAACAAGTACAACAACCGCAACAAACACCAATAGACATACAGTTGATACAGACCTTCAGGAGGCTGAATCCACCTGAATTTGATGGGCATTCATCCGATCCACTGCTAGCTGATGAATGGATTGCAAGACTGGAGCAGGTTTTTCAGTTTATGTCATGTTCTGAGATTCAGATGGTTATTTGCGCAACATTTATGCTGACACGGGAGGCTCGAAAAAGGTGGGAGCTCATACGGAGAACTCATGCATCGACCGTAATCTAGTGGCATGTGATCGTTTCAAGGAACTTTTTCTTGAGAAATATTTTCCGATCACGGTCAGAACAGAGAAGGAGGCCGAATTTCTCAGACTTGCGCAAGGAGCTATGAGTGTAACTGGATACGAGTGGAAGTTTGAAGAATTGTCTCGGTACGCCATGCACTATGTGGATAACGAAATAAGAAAGGCTCGGACTTTTGAAAGAGGACAGAGATTAAGGGTTTAGTGTCACTTCTTAAGCATACCACCTACGCAGCGGTGGTTGAGGCAGCTTTACTGATGGAACAAAATCTTCCACCACGTGCACCACCTCGGTCAGAGCAATCATTTCATGGAAAGAGAAAATCACAGAATTCCCATCAGGGTCCTCACAATGCAAAAAGACAAATGATCAAATCAAATCCCGTATGTGCTACATGTAATAAACATCACGTTGGTCAATGTTTTAAGGCAATCAATGTTTGCTTTAAGTGTGGAAAGACTGGACATTATCTCAGACAGTGCCCTCTGCTTGCTCATGGACAGACCAGTGATGTTGTTGGTGGTAGAGCTAAAGGAAAAGTTTTTGCGTTAACTCGCCAAGAAGCTGAGCAGTCGGATGCAGTTGTGGCAGGTACATTACTTGTATTAGGACATTCAACTTTCACATTGATTGATTCCGGATCCACGCATTCTTTTATTTCTACTTCGTTTGTAACTCATGCATCATTGCCTGTTGTGCCTTTAGGTTTTGAATGATATGTTTCTACGCCTTCTGGAGCTTCCCTCCTAACTAATAAGGCGATAGAGAGTTGTTCAGTGATGGTTGCAGATAATGTTATGTGTGCTAGATTTATAGTCCTAGAGATGCATGATTTTGATGTAATCTTAGGTATGGTTGGTTGGCTGCAAATTATGCCAACATAGATTGTTATCGAATTGAAGTTCGATTCCTACCTCCTAGTAGGTCTAGCTTCAAGTTTAGGGGATTCAAGCAATGCTCAATACCGAAGGTTATATCTGCTTTACGGGCACATCACCTACTTGATCCTGGTAACTGGGGTTACTTAGCTTCTGTTGTAGATACAAGCAAGACACATGTTGATATTGGACTGGTCCTGGTCGTTTCTGAATTCTTGGATGTTTTTCCTGATGATTTGCCGGGACTTCCTCCTCCTCGAGAGGCGGATTTTCATCCTGAGTTGGTACCAGACACTACCCCTATATCTAAAGCTCCGTATCGTACGGCTCCTGCAGAGTTGAAAGAACTTAAAAATCAACTTCAAGAATTACTGGATAAGGGTTTCATAAGACCCAGTATTTCACATTGGGTGCTCTAGTAATATTTGTTAAAAAGAATGATGAATCAATGAGGCTATGCATTGACTACAGGGAATTGAATAAAGTCACTATCAAGAATAAGTATCCGTTACCGCGCATTGAGGATTTGTTCGATCAACTTTAGGGAGCATCAGTATTCTCTAAGATTGATTTAAGATCAGGATATCATCAGCTCAGGATTCGAAATGAGGATATTTCTAAGACAGCGTTTCGCACTTTTTACGGCCATTACGAGTTTGTAGTGATGTCGTTTGGATTAACTAACGCTCATACAGCCTTTATGGATTTAATGAACAGGGTATTCAAGAAGTACCTGGATTCTTTTGTGATTGTCTTTATTGATGATATTCTGGTGTACTCTAGATCGGAGGCCGAACATATGAATCATCTCAGGATTATTTTGCAAACATTAAGGACACACCAGTTAAATGCCAAATTCCAAAAGTGTGAGTTTTGGCTTCAACAAGTGTCATTCCTTGGTCATGTGGTATCTCAAGATGGAATCTCGTTTGACCCGTCTAAGATTGAAGTAGTGCTTAACTGGTCTCAACCGACAAATATTGGGGAAGTTCGCAGTTTTCTGGGTTTAGCAGGTTATTACAGAAGGTTTGTTGAAGGTTTTTCAAAGATTGTTGTCTCACTTACTCAGTTGACCAGGAAGAATCTCACCTTTTCTTGGACGACCGAGTGTGAGAAATGTTTTCAGAGCTTTAAACAAAAATGAGTAACAGCACCAGTGTTGACCATTCCAGATGGTAAGAGCGACTTTGTGATATACATTGATGCTTCTAAAAGAGGTTTGGGTTGCGTTTTGATGCAACAGGGAAAGGTCATAGCATATGCATCTTGTCAGCTCAAGCCCTATGAACAGAATTATCCTACTCATGATTTGGAGTTGGTTGCAGTTGTTTTTGCCCTCAAGATCTGAAGACATTATTTGTATGGCTGTAAGTGTCAGATTTACACAGATCATAAGAGCCTTAAGTACCTTTTCAGTCAGAAAGAACTTAATGTGAGGCAGCGCCGTTGGTTGGAATTGGTGAAGGATTATGACTGCGAGATCATTTATCATCCAGGAAAGGCAAATGTAGTGGCTGATACCTTAAGTCAAAAATCAGCTCATTCAGCAGCTCTTATTACTTCTCAAGGACATATCTTGGAGGATTTGGAACGTGTTGAGATTCAAGTGTTGCTGAAGGATACTACAGCACAACTAGCCCAGCTCACAGTTCAACCATCGTTGCAGCATCGTATTATTGATGTACAGAACTCAGACTCGGAGTTGCTTTTGACTCGTAGTGAAGTGGGTTCAGACAAAAGACAAGGGTTTGAAATTAGTGAGGATTCAGCTCTTCACTTTCATGGGAGACTGTGTGTTCCTAAACATGCAATCATTAGGTAGAAATTGCTCACGAAGGCTCAAAAAGTTCACCATACACTGTCCACTCTGGTAGTACTAAGATGTATCACGATTTAAAGTTACATTATTGGTGGAATGGTATGAAGCGTGACATTGCTGAGTTCGTTAGTAAGTGTTTGGTGTGTCAACAGATCAAGGCTCAAAGACAGCGACCATCTGGGGATTTACAACCTTTAAGTATTCTTGAATGGAAGTGGGAACACGTAACTATGTATTTCGTTTCGGGGTTACCAAGAGTGGTAAAGGGTTTTAACTCCATTTGGGTTGTGGTGGATCGTCTTACCAAGTCTGCACACTTTTTGCCGGGTAAGACTACTTTTTCAGTTGAGGATTGGGCTCAGTTATATGTTCACGAAATTGTTTGACTTCATGGGGTTCCAGTGTCTATAGTGTCAGATCGGGATCCACAGTTCACATCAAACTTTTGGCGGAGTCTACAAAAAGCTTTAGGAACACAATTGAATTTCAGTACAGCTTTTCATCCGCAATCTGATGGGCAATCTGAGCAAACAATTCAGACGTTAGAAGATATGCTTCGAGCTTGTGTCTTGGATTTCTCTGGTAGTTGGGATGCACACTTGGCACTCGTGGAGTTTGCTTATAATAACAGTTATCAGACGACAATTGGTATGGCTCCATTTGAGGCACTTTATGGAAAGAAATGTCGATCTGAGACTATAGACACGGGAACCCCATGAAGTCAAACAATGAAGCTATTCAGAAAATCAGGCCCGGTTCATTGGGATGAAGTTGGCGAATGAAAGCTTTTGGGCCCTGACTTGGTTCAGTCCATGAATGAAGCTATTCAGAAAATCAGAGATAGAATGAAGACCGCTCAGAGTAGGCAAACGAGTTACGCAGATGTCAGGAGGAAGGATCTCGAATTTGAAGTGGGTGATCATGTGTTTCTCAAAGTTGCCCCATTGAAGGGCGTTATGCGTTTTGGTCGCAAGGGGAAGCTGAGTCCCAGATTTATTGGCCCGTTTGAGATTTTGGATCGTATTGGTCCTTTGGCATACCGACTCGCTTTACCACCAGCTCTTTCAGGTGTTCATAATGTGTTTCACGTCTCAATGCTTCGCAAATACGTGTCTGACCCAACGCATGTCATTGATTTTGAACCTATGCAAGTTCATGATGATTTCACTTATGAGGAGAAGCCAATCAGAGTTCTAGAGCGCATATGATTGCACATCTCTACTTTTTATATGATTGCACATCTCTATTTCATCTAGTTTCTTCTTCATCAATTATCCTCCATTAATCAAGGTCATTAGTTGCTGAATTTAATTCATAGCGAATCCAAGTAAGTTGATTTACATAATAATTCGGTTCATATGTTATAAGTGTAGAATATATAATTGTTTTATTATTTCTTTATGTTCAATCTTATGATCAAGTATTTGATTTGTTTTCCATATTATGATGAAATTATTTACCATGTTATGTATGATTATATTTTGAGTTATACATGTAATAGTTATGTGTTTATGTTCATGAACAAGTTATATGTTTACTTATGTATATGTGATAGTGTGAAATCTGAATATCAATTCAAATAAAAAAGTGATAAGTAAACAAGAATTAGATTTAGTCATGTCCATTTGTTATCAAGTAACCAGATTGTTCACGTCATGTTATCAAGTTATACAGTTGGGTGTCACAATGTTCATCTTAGCGTCCTTGAGGTTCAGATAACCTTAAGTAACATCAAGTTTCAGGACACCCAATCCGTCATGTTCACGTTCATGTTACAAGTTCAAGTTCAAGTTGTGAAACAGTTTTGGTTAGGTTGTTAATCGAGGGATGTCTAGTCGAATTATGATCAAGCAAGCATAAGTGTTGGCATGTATAAGTACAAGTTGAAGTTATATGTTAATCATGAAATCGATGTGTTGTTACAAGTATTTTATGTGACCTGTGAACGTGTGAAATAGATTTGCATGAGTTATATGTTTACATTTATGTCATGTGAAACTCATTAGTATGTGAATTTACTTACTAAGTATTTTTAATACTCACCCCCTCATAGATGATTGTGTTGCAGATAATGGTGAGCAGCAGAAGTGAGAGACTGCCATAGCAAGCACGATTATGATGTCTAAGTTTAATTATGACTTCTGTTGACTTCAGTTATTTCAGATATTTATGAATATTTATGTTTAATCTTTCATGTCATATGGATTTTCGTGCTTCACTTTATTACAGTTTAATGAATCATTTATTTCAGTTTAATGAGTTAATATTATCTTAAAATAATTTTTATGCTTCCGCTATTTAAGGTTAAAAATTAGGTTAAAAGTAGGGTTTTCAATTTGGGGATTTTCTCAAATTAGGGTTTCAATTGAATTGGGAATTTTTTGAATTTTGAAATTTCAAGCATGTTTAACCTTCGGTAATCGGGGCGTTTCAGAGTCCATCTGATATCTCAGGTGCTTGAATCAACTATCATAATGAAAGTTTCTTACCGTAAACAGTTCCAATATTTGTTTCTTCTGCTCATCGATTGTGTCCATACTATTTTGCAATTATATTTATAGCTCAAATTTATTGAATTTCATGATTTTCATTGTCCTGTGGTAGCTGTTTGCCAGTGAAGACGATGACACTGACTTATCTAACAACTTTGTTGTGAAGACATCCTAGAGATCTATTCCTGTTACAGGTAGATCCTGCAGATCTAAATTGTATTTCATTCATCAAGATTGATTTTTGTCGTTACATATGTGCTCTCTGTATAATTAACATTTCCTTTCATTTAGCAATGTAAACGCAACAACAAATTTATGCATATTCTTCTTTTTATCTCAAATTTCTAAATTGTTTTTTTTTTCAAACTTAGTTGAACACATGATCTTATTTTGAACTATATGAAGGAATAAATGTAAGGGTTGAGTTTTATATGAAAAGATGTTACTTCATAGGTTAATTTCTTTCAGAGTTTATATCAATTTCTGTTGCTATCTGTAAACTATGTAGGAAAGCGGTCATAGTGAATGCTCTACTTTAATTTGAAGTAATCAAGTAACACTTAAGGTCCCCACACACACGCGCGCACACACACCTGACTAAGGTTTCGAATTATGATAGATTGAGCGAGTCTTTTCTTTTGTAAGTAATTTGATCTAGATTTTCTTTGTTTACATCTAGAATTTGTTTGTTACATCCTGTTAATGATTTTGGTTCAGATCTGACAGTCTCTCTGTGACGCTCTCTTTGTGCAGCTAATTATGATGGCAACCGATTTATAACAAAATTGTTATTCCTTCTATTTTCTTAATTTTCTATTTTTTTATTTATTGTTTCTAGATATTACAGCAGTTTGGAAAATAGAAGGAATAACAATTTTGTTATAAATCGATTGCCATCATAATTAGCTGCACAAAGAGAGCGTCACATCATAATTAGTTGCCATCATATTTTTTTATTTATTGTTTCTAGATATTACAGCAGTCTGGAAAATAGAAGGAATAATAATTTTGGAAAAAACCGCTGCCTAATGTACGCTATTTAGCGGTGGTTTTTAAAAATCATCAGTAAAACTTTTACTGTATTTTTTTTTGCGGCGGTTACTACTACCGCCGCCATTAAACCACAGCCATAAGTCGTTTTCCTTGTAGTGATGGGGTTATCATTGATGATCGAACTCAAGACAGCATTATACTTGAATCGTTCACACTTATTTTTCTGCGTTCACTACCAATTATGTTATGAATAAGTTGAAATGCAACAAAACTCAAATATTGAATGAACTGTAGATTTTTTTAATCACTTAATAAGAGTATGGCCAAAGAGGGTGAGGTAAATGTGCTGAGTAAAAACCTTCTTCCAATGTTGTTAAAAACAACAAAAGGAAGAAGAACAATAGTAAGGATAAGAGTAAGAATAAAAGAGGAAAGAAAGCCAAAAAGTCACCCAAGGCCAAGAAGAATAAAGGTGAAATCAAACTCAAGGGAAAGTGTTTTTACTGTGGAGTTGAAGGTCACTAGAAGAGAAACTGTAGGAAGTACCTCTCCGAGCTAAAAAGAAAGGTAAATGCCATTTACTTGTATTTGAAGCTTGTTTAGAAATATGATTCATCATCCTAAATATTGGATTCATGAGCAACTAATCATGTATGCTCTTCTTTGCAGATACTTGATTCGGTAAGAGAGTTTGCTGATGGCGAGGTGATAATGAGAGTTGACAGTTGGCAGTGAAAGCATTGGGGACATTTCGTCTTAATTTTAGAAATAATTTTCTTGTTTTGAACAATGTTTATTTTATTCCTGGATTTTCAAGAAATTTGATTACTCTTTCGTTACTGCATGAACAATCTCTTGAAATTTCTTTTAATAATAATCAGTTTATTATTTCAGAGAATGGATTCAATATTTGTCATTCTAAAGTTTTGAACGGACTGTATATGCCTAAACAGAGTGAACATGTGTTGAATAATTTTGAATTGTTTAATGTAGCAAATCTTAAAAGTAACAAATGATAAATAGTTTCTCATAATGATGATGACATGTATCTATGGCATCTTAGATTGTGTTATATTAATCTAAATAGATTAAATAGGTTAACAAATCATGATGCTTTGAGATTTAAAAGTTGGAACTCTTCTTATTTGTGAATCTTGTTTAGAGGAAAAAAATTACCAAGAGACATTTCACTGAAAATGGCCAAAGAGCCAAGGAACCACTTGAACTAGTACATAATGATGTCTATGGACCGATCAATGTACAAGCTAGAGGTGGGCATGAATATTTTGCCACTTTTATTGATGATTACTCTATATGTGGTTATACTTATCTAATGCATAAAAATTCTGAAAATTTGAAAAGTTTAAGGACTTCAAAGCTAAAACTGAAAATCAATTAGATAAATCATTGAAAACACTCCGATTAGATCGAGGTGGTGAATACTTGGATTTAGAATTCAAGGATTACATGCTGGAGTACGGCATTCTATCTCAACTCACAGCACCTGGAACGCCACAGCAAAATGGTGTTTCATAAAGGAGAAACTGAACCCTATTGGGTATGGTCAGATCATTGTTAAGCTACTCATCACTACCACTCACATTCTGAGGATATGTACTTCAAACGACAACATACATTTTGAATGTAGCGTCTTCTAAGTCTGTAATCAATACACCTTTAGAGCTACGGAATGACTCCAAACCTAGCTTACGTCATTTCTGTATATGGGGGTGTCCCTCATGTTCTTAGTCCCAAGACAGTTAGAGTTATGGTATATTTGTTGGTTATGCCCCAGAAATAAGAGGTGTGTTCTTTTATAGTCACAATGATCAAAATGTGTTTGTATCGACAAATGTTACTTTTCTTGAACACGACTATATGAAAAATTACAAACCTTGAAGCAAAGTAGTTCTCGAAGAATTAGCATCCGATGAGATCACACCATCTTCATCATTAACTGATAAATGACAAACCATAAAAACCAATATTCATGTTTAGGAAACCTCGATGCAACGTCGTATGGGAGAGTTGTAAGACAACAAATTCACTATGAACTAGAGGCATATGTTCTGCGTCTGACACTGATAAGGACAATCCATTAACCTTTAAAGAGGCAATGGAATATCCTAAAAATGAGAAATGGCAAGATTCCATGAACCAAGAAATGGAATCGATGTATTCCAATTCTGTCTAGGAATTTATAGATCCACCTGAAGATGTCAGGCCCATTGGATGTAAATGGATCTTCAAGAAGAAAAGACATGCAGATGAAAAAGTAGAGGCTTCCAAGGCATGGCTGGTAGCCAAAGGCTATACATAAAGGGAATGAGCTTATTATAAAGATACATTCTCTCCTATTGTCATGTTAAAATCCATTCGCATCCTTTTATCCATAGCCACTAGTTTAGACTATGAAATATGGAAAACGGATGTCAATACAGTTTTTATGAATTGAATCACTTGAAGAAAGCATCTATATGATGCAATCAAGAGGGTTCGTGAAAAAAGGACAAGATAAAAAAGTATATAAGTTGCTTAACTTCATTTATGGATTGCAGCAAACATCTAGATCTTGAAATTTTACCTTTGATGAAATTATTAAATCGTATGGATTCAAGCAAAATGTTGATGAAGCTTGTGTTTATAAATACGCCAAAGATAAGATAGTAATTTTCTTAGTTCTTTATGTATATGATATTTTACGCATTGAGAATGATGTAGAAACTTTGTCGAAAGTAAAGAAGTAGTTAGTTGAGAAATTCCAAATGAAAAGTTTGGAGAGGCGAGCTACGTTCTAGGCATCCAAATCCTAAGAGATAGAAAGAACAAGCTCTTGGCACTTTCTCAGGCATCTTATATTGATAAGGTGCTAGAGAGATTCTCTATGAAAAATTTCAAGAAATGTCAACCATAGACTAGACATGGAATTGATCTTTCCAAGGAGTAGTGTCCTAAGATACCTTGAGAGGAAGAGGATATGAGAAAGGCTCTTTATGCCTCAATCGTTCAAAGTCTCATGTATGTCATATTGTGTACGAGACTAGACATCTATTATGCAGTAGGAGTTGTCAGCGTTATCAATCAAATCCTGGTTTAGAACATTGGATTGTAGTAAAACACATTCTTGAGTATCTCCAGAGAACGAGAAGTTATATGCTTGTTTATTAAGGTGGAGACCTGAATCGCAATGAATATACTGATTCTGAATCAGTTAAGAATGATCGAAAGTCGACGTCTGGATCGTACACTGATGTGATCTGACTGTTATGGGGATATCGTTGAATCAGAACCTGACTGATCCATCTACCGAGACACTTGCTGTGAAGTCATTTGATGGTTATGTAATAAATATGGGAGTTGAGAGATGTCACATTTACTTTAGGGCAACTGGGAAATTCTGTCAAATCTGATTTCACCATAACTATTCGGATTTTTCACCCAAGACATCTATCAAATAAAAAACAATCCGACGTATAAATCCTGAAACTACCCATAATTTATATGAATAAAAGAAATCCCATGTTTTGCCAAAACATCACGAATCACACACCAATGCACTTACATTTCCCTATTTTTGTTAATCTTCCTGAGTTGACTATTAATAGTATGTGAAGCATGATAGATAATGTATTTACTATTATAGCTGATAACTTGTAACTCGGCTTAGACGTCAAAAGCATGGCGTTAAGTAATAATATTTGATAGTATATATATCTGCCCATGGTACATATTTGCCCATAGTATATATAATATTTGATATTTCCAAATAGAGAATTCAGGGTGAGTTTGAGAGACGTGCGTTACACCACTTTCATGTAATAAAAAAAATACGATTTTGTTTAGTATGTATTTTAGTAGTTGAAAATACTTTTTAGAGAAACACACACGGGTTTCATTAAATTTTTTTAAATGCAAAACAATATGATACAAAATATATATAAGTGTTTATACCGAAAATAGATTTCAAGTAACTATTAACTAAATTAAAGATATTTAATTGAATGAAAAGACATCTAGATATAAGTACCCTTAGCACACTCTAAGTCGTTTTTTCAATTACAAAAAGTTTGTCCTTTGTTAAATACACCTTTTAAAACACATCAATTTCTGAAAATAATATTGGAAACTTCATATTAATGGCGGTATTAAATTAAGAAACTTAATGGTATAGAACCAAGTTCGGCTTTCATGGTACACTTTCTATGTGAGGAAAAAAAGCGCATATAGGTCATGTTTTAAAAATAAGTAAAAGAATAATCGAAAAAGTTGTATTTGCAAGAATTGTTAGGTTTTTTTTGTAACTGTAATTTTTTTTATAAAACTGTAAATTTTATGTACATGTGTACTATGGTATATAAAAATATATCATGAGTATGTATTTATTTATCATAATATATTTTAATATACTATAGTGTATTTTAATATATCATCAATATATAGTAATATATTTATATAGTATATTTTTATACCCTCGGTATATCGTAGTATATATATAATATATTTTTATATATTATCTAGTACCATAATTCTTCCCACACCCACCACACCCAAGCTCGTCCCCTTCTTCTTCTTCATCTCTCTCACTAGATTCTCCGATTCTTCATTTTAGAGTTTCAATATTTTTAAAATTAAACAAGAAAATCAAGCAAAAAAATCATAGTGATCTTATTAGTCAAATTTCACACCCAATCCGCCATTAACAATCTTTCTAAGTATTGAATTCGTCAAAATTCATTCTACCATATTGAAACTCTAAAATTCATTCGGTGTTTTTCACCACCGGTGATGACAAAGAGAGAACGAGAGAGATGAAGAGAAAGAGAGGGAAAATGAGACAGAGAAATTAGATGACAAAATCGGCCATTTGTGCAATTGAAGTTTTTTTTAGCCATTTCCTAAATCAGTACAAAAAAATGGCTCATTTTCCTAATTTTTCCAAGGATATATGCATACGAGCCCAGTTTGTTTTTTAGCCCAACATCACTAAAATGCATTAGATGTTGAGCTAGAGAGCTTTCAACCTGTAAAATGCTAAAATCTGATGTATACGCTGTATAAAGGAGTAGAATCTCCTCTTGATTATATTTATCTGATATTAATTAGACAATTCACAACAATATTAATCACTTAAACCAGCGTAGCATATTTTGTTAAAAGTTTAAGCCATAAAAAAGAAAAGGTTTCTCAATTTTAAGTTCTCTCGCAAACAAGAAAAGTTTTGGGTATTTAACAAAAAGGCCCATTAAAACTTTTCATTTTCCTAAATTTCCCATAAATATAAGAATATGGTTTTTTAGAGAAAGATACACGTGAAAAAACTTATTTTGTTAAATAAAAGTAGTAAAAATAATTAGGAGAATAATCATTTTTATAGAGCCCAAGAAATTTGAAAACTAAATTTATCGTAATACCCATAAACTATATTTATAATAGATTTTATCCTAGTCAATAACTAAATTGAAGAACTTTTTGAATTCTAAATTATTGGATGAGATTTGGAATTTTTCAGCTATGGACATAATCTATTGGTAATTATACTGGTTCAGGTAATATTGCGTCTCCCTCTAATATGCATACTGAAAATGCGACTGACATATCCATGCCAGGGTTCTTCTATTTTTCCTACTGATTTACACACTGCTTCTGCATTTGATATTAATTGTCCATATTGATTTGAATATTATTGTGCATACTGAGTTGGGTTCTGATGTGAGTCATAATACTGTTGTGAACACTGGTTTATATACTGCTTCTGGTTTAAATTCTAATGTCTATCCTGATATTGTTGGAATTATGTTTATAAAATAACCTGTAATAACTATTTATGAGTATTTAACTATTTCTATGACATTTTGTATTATTGAATTTAATGAATGAATAAAAGTTTTTTTTAATTAAAGTGTGTTTATAATTTACTCAAGTCCTGGAAGTATTGTCAACGTAAGAGGAATAAAGACTGGAGGGTCTTCCAGACAAACTCTTATGAAATAGTTCAGAACATTATTCGCAGTCTTAGGATCGACTGAGCAATCAAGTCTGATTACAACTGTTAGATTGAACCAAAGGATGCCAATCATGGGAGATGGGAGTGTGGACTCTAACCGTTGACATAGATATGTTGTGGAACATGTTGAATACACCAGTAATAGATTAGTTTGGAGTAAAACCATTTATCTAGCTCTAAATCTAATTGTTACATATTAAGTGTATTTTCATAATTACATTAATCCTGAGATGAATACGAAACTTGGCCTAGTTAGTTACGATCTTTGATACGTCAAAGAAAGAGTTTGAATTGTCAGATAATACCTCAGTTGCTGGGATCGTGATTCAAATATATATGGTGTTGTGTATTTCACAGATATGGAAATTCGTGGTTAAATTGTAAAATGCAACAATATCACATTATGCTTTATTGATGGGTATGTGAATAAATTAATATGGCCAGGTACTCTATGAAATGTATAATTAAATAAGACATGGGGAATTGTACGAGATAATTCACTATTATGTCTTTCTTATTCACAATTAATAAATAGTTAAAGAAATAATAACAAGAGGGGTAAAATGGTAATTTTACATACCATCTTGTTACTGATATTCACGAAGGGTAATATGTTAAAATATTATATGGACCATGAAATAAAAGTGTTTATTTACACCAACAAAAAATGTAGTGCACATGAATCGAAAGTTGATTCGGTATCAAACATATAGTGGAGTCGTACGATGTCAGGATTAAATAGATCGGGATCTTATAGAGATAAATTCGTCGGGTATTTGAGTCATATAGTTGTATTCATGTGGGTCTATTCGGTCTCAAGAATAGCTCATGAGAACAGGAATAGTAGAAACAACATCAGTTAGACCAAAATGTGTTTTGAGCCAATGTGTATTTCATGAACCCATGTGTGATGGGTGTTGTCAATTAATTAGTGAAGAATAATTAATTGATATTCAAATTAATTAATTTATTATTTTCTAATTATTGGATAATTAGTAAATAAGAGAAATTAATTAATTAACTGATGAAGATCAATTTTAGATTGATGAATTTGGACACAATATTAACTTTTTTTTGAAATTACACATATATGGGGTATATGTAAAAATTTCAAATTTATTATATAAGGGATGACATTAGGGTTGCCTCCCTAAGTGTGTTGACACAACCATAATCACACAGAGCAGAAAAAAGATTTTTCTCTCCCCATCCCACTGTTGCCGCCGAAATCACTAGAGGAAGAGAAAATTTTGATTTTTCTTCCTCACTTATTTTTAGAGCCCACACTTAATTCCTAACGACGTCCTTGTGAGACATACTTCTGAATCTTATGAGTGGTTGTTGATGTGAAGACTGATACGAGTTCTCCGATACAAGAAATGTATAAAATTGTCTCTAACTCTATTGAATACGTTTAACTTTGTCTGCATAATCAAATATATGGTTTAAATATTTAATATGATTAAATTGGTTGATGTAAAAAATTTTGACATTCCGTCCACGAACCGCTCGTGGTTCAATGATTTTTTTTCAAATTTCTAAAACTCGATCCAACAGGTATCTCCTCTAGCCGGTCCATTAATTTACCTATTTCCACTGTCCCTTCTTCCCAACCCCATGTTAAGTCTTCATAGCCTATGCAAACCAGATCAAAATCTAGCATTTCTAAGAAAAAAACATTCCTTGCTTCTGACTCATCCTCTCACTCTTTATGTACTTAACCTCAAACATTTGCTTCAGCTGCTAAAAGTCCAGATTGGACAAAGGCTATGCAAAGTGAATACATTGCACTTATATCATAGAATACTTGGACATTAGTACCTATGCCATACAACAGAACCTTGTAGGTTGCAAGTGGGTGTACAAACAAAAGTACAACTCCAATGACAATATTGCTAGACACAAAGCTAGGCTAGTTTCCAAGGGATATCACCAACAACCTCGCTTAGACTATGGAGAGACCTTTAGCTTTTTTGTTAAGAAACCTATCATTAGGATTTTACTTTCTTTGGTCGCCACCTATGTTTGACACTTAAGACAACTAGATGTCAATAATGTATATTTGCATGGTAACCTCTCTAAAGAAGTCTATATGTGTCAACCACCTGGATTCATTAACAAAAAGTTATCCTAATTATGTGTGCAATCTTAACAAGTCTATATATAGTCTCAAACAGGCTCCTAGAGCTTGATTTGAGAAATTCACTAGTTATTTGCTTTCTATTGGCTTTGTTGGCTCTCAAGCCGATTCTTCTCTATTTGTTCAAGCTACTTCTCATTTCCCTACTCACATATTACTATATGTAGATGATATAATCATAAGTGGTACCAATACTAAGTTTATTGATAGAATTGTGCAAATTTACAGCAAGCATTTGACATGTCTGATTTAGGTGAGTTAAGTTATTTTTAAGGATTGAGATAAGTAGAAATTCTTCTAGTATCTTTGTGAACCAACAAAATATGCTAAAGACTTAATACTTAAGGCTGGCATGTTAGAAGCCAAGCCATGTCAATCCCCTTACTCCATCAAATCACCTATTTACAGTCATGTTGGATCTTCTATGTTTGATGTCACCTTGTATAGGAGTCTTGTTGGATCACTTCAATACCTCACTTTCACTCGTCCATATATTTGTTTTGTTGTTAACAGGGTATGTCAGCTTATGCACTCCCCCACAACAGCTCTTTTGTTGTTGTCAAACGTATTCTCAGGTATGTTTCAGGAACTCTTGATCATGGCCTCCTATTTAAACCAGGCTCCCTTCATTTACAGGCATTTTGTGATACTAATTGGGCTGGGGACCCCTCGGACAGAAGATCTTCATGAGGGTTTTACATACTCCTTGGACCGAATGTCGTCTCTTGGAGTGCAAAGAAGCAGGCCACGGTTGCTCATTCATCTACTGAAGAAGAGTACAAGGCCTTAGCCAATACCACTACAGAATTAAGCTGGCTAAGGTAGATTCTGAGAGATTCTCATGTCTATCAATCGCAAGCTCATGTCTATATTGTGATAATACATCTGCCATCGCATTGGCATCGAACCCGATTATATATGCTCGAACTAAGCATGTAGAAATAGATTTCCACTTTGTTAGAGAAATAGTAGTTAAGAAAGACCTTATAGTAAAGCATGTCTCCTCTCAACTTCAACTGACTGACCTGTCTACAAAGCCATTATCTACTCCTTAATTTTCTTTCCTCAAGGTCAAACTTATCCTCAAACATGGGATAATTTTGAGAGGGTATTAAGTAATATAGGTTTTGTAAGTTAGCTTTAGTTAGTTAAGTTGAGAGTAGTCCAATCTTTTCCTTTCCTTATAGTCGTTGAGGCTTCTCTGTTAAAAGTCTGTTGAGTATTGGGTTTTCAGTTTAATGAGAATTGATAATCTTTCTTCTTCTTCTCCTCTTCTCCTTTCTTCTTCCTTCTGGTTTTTGATCTATCAAAATGCATTGATTCTCTTCTAATCTGATATTTCTTCCTGACATCATAATTCTAATTCTCATAATAAATTATTGCACACATTTACTCAGGTAAATTTAACCAATATTCCATAGCAAATCTGTTGTAAATTGCATTAGCTGTTTTCATCTTTTATTTCTTACTTTATAATAAAAGAGAGAGTTCTGATAAGAGTGTGTGATTTTTTGTTGATGGATTTGCCCTTCTAAATTTGCAGTTTCTTTTCTTTGCATTAGGGGCGTAAAAGTCATATTGTTAGTTAAAAATATTGACCGAATTTGAACCATAGGATCGCTTTGATCTGGGCCATTTATTTAGTTATGAGGATAGTTCTGGGTCACTTAAGTTATTAATCTGAGCCGTTGATTGACTAATATATATAACTCTTATTCTTTAGTTTTTATGGTTTTTTTCTCATCTCCTCTCCTTCTCCTCTCTTCGTCCATGGTTATGGCCTAGGGTTTCTTAGCCTTCTAATCTTCTTGTTTTTCACAGGTGTTGGATGAAGCTTTGGTCTTCCTCTTTTTTGCTAGGGTTTCTAGAGTCTTATTTCAGTATGGTAGTCGGTGATGGAAGTGGGAACGCATTTGGTTCGGCTCAGTGAACATGTGACATTTTTGCATCATTTTTTGTTCTATCTTTTCAAAATTTTGATCTTTGGTCTATTCGACAGCGATTAGTTAGGATTTTTTCATTTTCTTACTTCAATGACCAATGTAGTTTTCTTGTCATATTCGGTGGTGAGGTAAGATTGATGATCTTTTTTGTTTTTTTATTTGTTTGGCTGGTCTAAGTTGATTTTTATTTTGTTGGTAATAGCAAAATTAGTTTTAAAGCTTTGTATTGCGGCTGTTATAGATTGGAACAAAGGTAACTATAGTTTGATTTGTCTTTTTCCTTCTTATCTTATCTTATGTGTTTTCTCAGTTAAAATAAACAGCTGTATATCTGATCAGGTGGTGGTCCATGTGCCTTCACATTTCTGATTTTGTCGTGGAAGTGCATGGAGAGAGACTTGAACTATTGAGCTCCTGAGCAACTGGGCAGTCACGTGTATTTAGATGTTGAGCTGCATGTCTTCATGTTGACTGTTGCATTTGATTGTCAGAGGTAATTATGATTGCTTTATCTGACATTTTCAAACGATCTAGATATATGTGTCTGCTAATAATGTAGATTGTGTGGATGTCTGTGTTTTTTGTTATGTTTGTTATGTTTTTGCATCCTAATCTAACACATGTACAGGCTCGGCGTCGTAGGTTCTTGTTGTGGAGGTGCTATGTTCAGCTTCTGAATCCACGAGCAATGATGTGCGTTCAGATGCAAAATTCAAGTTGCTTGGCTTCGCAGCAAATGAGACTCACGTGCCTTCACGTTGGAGGTAATGATGGTTACTTTGTCTTATTTGTTCAATGTGTGTGTGTTTCTTTAAGAGGTGTTTGGGTACTTATGGTAGTGATTCTAATGGTAAAGTAGGTCATTCTTCTTCTACTTCTTCTTTAGGGTGATTTTATGGATTAATTTCTTTTTTAGATTAAAAATTAAATCTGTGTTTCTTCTTTCTTTTCTACTTCTTGATTTTAATGTCCAGCTTGAAGAAGTTATACACGTGGTGTGAGACTCATGTAATTTGTAATTTACACCATTGATTAGATAATGTTTTTATACACCATTGATTTGATTTATTTTTTGGATTTTTTTACTTCTTTTTTATTGCTACTCTTTGTGAATTGAAATTTTTTCCTTCTCTGATTTGATTTTCATTTTTTATTACTGTCTTATGTTCTGTGATTAATTTCTCTTATGTTTTGCGGTAGTTCACTCTGAATAATGATTTATTAATTATGTTTGTATAATTCTAACTTGCTTATATTGTTGATTTCTATCATTTCTTTAATATAATTTGATATTAAAACAGATTCAGTTATGTCTTGTTATCTTAATTTCTTTTTATACGAGATATTATCCATTTCTTTTGAGTTGATTGAATCTCGAAATCAAGAATTACGTGCTTAAGATCTTTTTTTTTGTTTGATGTATTACTTCTCAGTCAATTCTGTGTTATTACCAGCTTTCTGCTTTATTAGTTTGTTTGTTTGTTGCTTAGAGATTTAGATTAAACATCTTTGCAACAATTTTAATATATTATTCATCTCTATGATTTATGTTCATCGTTGACTGAAATGTCTCTAATTAAACATTTTCTGCTCCCTTCTTGGAATACTAAGGCTCTCCCTAAATGTTCTTTTTTGGTGTGGACATCAGTCTGGAATGTCAATCTCACCATGGATGTTTTAAAGAGAAGGGGCTCATTTATGCCTAATAGGTGTTCTTTGTGTAGGAAGGAAGAAGAATCAAACGCTCATATGTTTCCTCATTCTTATTTCTCGTCGAAGCTTTAGTACACTGTTTTGGGACCTTTGAATGTTTATTGGGTTATGCCTGGAGAATTGCGTAACCTTTTTTGTAGCTGGAAGCATTCTCGTAGCACTTCCATTAAGCCTTCCTTTTGGGATATTATCCCTTTTACTATTTTTTTTGTATCTGGAGGGAAAGAAATACTAGGATTTTTGAAGAAGGAGAGAATTCTTTTCGTAAAGTTTTCATGTCTATTCTCATATGTCTTTTAGAATGGATAGGGTGTTTGCTCCCAAGTTTTGATTCTGAAAAAACCTAGGTGGAGACCCTGATCCTTTGCGTTTCAATTTCTAGCTTAGAGTTGTAAATCCCCTTTTGGGATTTTTGTGAATTATAAATAGTTACATTTACCGATAAAAAACTAAACATTTTCTGCTTATACTGTTAAAATGTTTCTTATAGAAATTTCTGGCCGTTCTTTCTATTTTAGATTATGTTCTTAATCATTCATTATTTGGTCTTATTGATTGTTCTTTCTATAGCTTTGAGAATTTTTTAGGCCTTTGGTGTGATGTTATGGTTTTTATATGTTCGTATTCATTTTATTTCAATTTCTCATCTTATGCTTTCGAATTTCTTTTGATGACCTTTTATAATTTGTATGACTTTATTTGATGATTTGTCATGCTTATTTTTATGTTTCGAGACATGCTTTTTGCCATTTTTTATCTTGAAAAAAAATATGCAGAACTGATTTCACACAACTTACTTTCTTGCTGCTTCATTCATGCTTAAGAATGTTAGTATGAAGTATAATAAAGATATGTATAAATATTATGGGGATTAGGATTTTTGAATTCAAACTTTATTTGATGTGGGATGGGTAGAGAATTTTGTGGAGAGATCCAAACCATAAGATTGAGATTCGGATTTGGAGATTTGTTTTATTTGATTTTATTTAATTGTGGGTTGTGTTATTTGATATGATTTTTTATTTTTACAGGTTTTTCTTGGCTCTGTACTGCTTAGTCATTAAACACTTGTTTAAAGATTTGACAAAATATTTGTTTATGAGATATTTTGACGTCAGCATTCATGTATTCGAGGTTTATGCATTTAGCGCGTCTTTGGTATTGGTCTTTATCCGAATTAGTTAAATATTGTTAAGGCTATGTTTTTTGCTTTTGTTCTTGCCAGGTAGTATTCTCTTCTAACGTTGAGATTTTTCCTCCATTTTTTTCAGGTTTGATCTTTTGTGGTTCATTAAACTTTTTTTGAATTTTTTCTATTTCAAATTTGCAAGTTTTTATCAATGACCGCTTCCTTATTTTATAATCTAAGTGAGTTTTCTTGGTGTGAGACTTATCTCTATCTTTGTTTGTTATTCTGAAAGTTGAGTTTAACGTTAATTTTTATTCACATACCGTTTACTGTTGGTTGTTGATGTTTCTTTAGTTATGTGGGAAGGATTATCTATGCGATGATTTATATGAGTGAGTGAGTGTCTTTACTTGAGTTAGTGTTTCCCCAATTTTAGCTATGCGTGTTGACTTTGTTATGAATGGAAGATAATTTTTTTGGAATATAATTCATTTTAGTTGTATATCAATAGTTACTTATTTAATCTTGTTTTTGTTATGATCTTTGAAAAAATGGTAAAATTGATGAATTTGTGATTTTGTGTTGTTTTTTTGTCTATTTTATTCTACTTACATTTCATCTTCTTAATTTTTGTGAATGTCAGTCTGTGTTGTTCAATTAAGCTACCTTAGTTGTTGTTGCTTTCTACGTTGTCTATTCATTTGAGAGTTTCAACCGCCAAAATTGTTTGAGTAATTAGAGCCAGTATTTAGGATTTTGATTATTTGGT
This sequence comes from Datisca glomerata, assembly GCA_003255025.1. NCBI lineage: Eukaryota > Viridiplantae > Streptophyta > Magnoliopsida > Cucurbitales > Datiscaceae > Datisca > Datisca glomerata. The sequence continues at coordinate 149,752 of QANY01009873.1, forward strand.
GTTGGTGATGGCTTCTATTTCTTCTCCTTTCCTCTTCTTACTATTGTGTTTCAATTCTTTTTATGTTTGATGTATTACTTCTCAAACTCTTTTTTAAGCTTTCTACTTCGTTAGCTTCTTTGCTTGATATCTAGGGAGGGTTTCTTCCCCTTTTTGCTTCCCCTTTTTGCTTCCCCTTAATAGTTGATTAATTTATTTTCAATTTTTTAATGCCGAGAATTGCTTATGTTGTCTTATTCATTTCAGATATTTTATTTCTCTTTAGCCTAATATTTTGATGTTACATATTGTTGTAGGGATTGATTCCATTTCAATTACTATGAAAGAGAAGAATCTCATACTTATTTTGGACAATTCACTCTGTGAATGTTGTGAGCAGATTGAGAAATTGATGATAAATTGATGATAAATTGATACTCTCAATCGGTCCGAAAGTTGAGTCAAAGAAAGAAGGGAAGAACGAGAAGAGAAAAAAAAAAGGATGGCAAGAAGGATAAACCCAAAGAACGAATAAGGGAGGAAAGAAACATAACATGTGTTAGACCTTGTAAAGGCTTATGAGGCATAGACTCCACATTTAACCTGACATTACCATATCCAAAGCATGTTATATCAAATTTTTTTGTGATCATTTGTTGTTTGATATTAAAACAGATTCAGTTCTGTTTTTTATCATGATTTGTCCCATCATATAAATTTTAAGGTCTTTAAATACAAGCATGGAGAAGCATTTATGATCATGTCCTATCACTAACTTTGGAAATGTGCTTGACAAAAACGGAGGAGGCTGAAGACTATTATGTGATGTATTATACGTAGGAGATCACTATTCTGATGTATTTTACTTTACTTTGAATCTTACCCCAAGAAAAAAAAATTGATAGAAGCTCCATTATTTTTATTTTAGCCATCTTTATTTTGTTTCTTCTCCTTTTGGTTAAAAATAACAATGGTATTACCTTTTGGATTATAAAGCTAAATGATATGATATAACATATGTTTGTAATTCTGTGTTTTGAGTCTGAATATATTAAGCTTGCTTATAGGCTATTTATTTTGTTGTTAGCAGTTATAATGGTATGAAAATAATATTATTGATGCCATTCTGGTTTAATATTATTAATACATTTATCCTATTAAATAATATTATTACTAACTGACGGATAACGAGAGTCAAACTCGCATCTTTACGTTCCTAATATGTTTCTTTTTTAATCGAAATGTTCAAATAGAAGTGTTGAATTTATTGGTCATGGTAAGAGGAATTTTTAGTGACAATGATATTTTTGTAGTCAAGGATTTTTTCATCAAACTAGGACACTAACATTATTTGCTTTTTTATACGTTCATAGGACATATAGTTACAGAGGAAGTACTGGAACAGATAGTTACACTTACAACTGTGTTGTCAATTTTTTAATATTGAAGTTTGACTATGTTGTCTTATTGATTTTATATATTTCTTTTATTTTTAGGAATTTAATGAGTTTTGAGGTGTTCTATTTGAAGTATATAGATCTTCTTCCTAATTTAGGTTCTTAGTTTATATTTTTTTTCCTCGTTCGATGCTTTGGATTCTTCTTCAACTATAAGTCAATGTATGATTTTATGTTCATTTGTCTATGTTTCTAATGATAGTTTAATATATTTTTGATATTGAGTCGAAATCTTATATTGATTTCTATTTTGATATTAGTTATTTATGTTTATTTTGATTTTGTAAGGCTTAAATTCGTATTATGTATTTTGATATATTTATCTCCTGATAAATGTCGAAGATATGAACAGACAAATGTTAAATATAATATCATCAGAATATCTGATAATTTGGACAGTTCTTCATCTGGTGAGTCATCTGCATCAACATGCTAACAGATATATCTATTGTTAATATAGACAAAGGACGTTTGTCATCCTCCACATGACTATAATAGCTATATTTAAAGTTTGATATATTAAATATATGTAAATATTTTGTATTATAGGATTAATTTTATTGTATGAGTGCTTTTGTAATTTTTAAGTGTATATATAAATAACTTATATATCATATAAATAGAATAGAAGTTTTTATGTTTTGATATTGTACAATATATGATAGTTTGACACTCGCAAAAAGAATAAATTACTTAGGAAATTCTTTGAGATTTTAGACACTTTGACTGTTGAAGAGATTAGTGATCGTACAAGGCAGTGGCACTGTCTAGCATGCGAAAGTGGTCTGGGTTCCATTGAATGGTATAAAGGGTGAAACTTCACAGAGAACTAGCAGAGCTTTTGGATGAGGAGTTGTGGCGAAGGGGAACATATGTTATTCCAGCAGGTGAGGCATTTGGAAAATAGAAATACTTAAAAGATGAGAAGAAATATCGTGACATAGTCCGGCCTCATATGATTATGATCATGGATACAAAGCTCAATCAAGATTAAAATGACAGAGCATAAAATTTGTTGAATGTGATTATAACCATAGGAGAGCAAACTATCTCATGATTTTTCTTCTCATCTTTTAAGCCTTTCTAATTCCCAAATGCCTCACCTGTTGGAATAACATATGTTCCTCTTTGTCGCAACTCCTTATCCAAAAACTTTGCTAGCTCTCTGTGAAGTTTCACCCTATTTGTAGGTTTTTTCATTATATAATATATGTAAATATTATGAAATATATATTACATAACTTGTTAGGAACTATGATGGAAATCTACGTCAACTCTCATTACGTACATGTTATTAATAGCGCCAGAACATACTTCAAGATTTAAATAATAATTGTAGAATATTCGGTGGAACAATTACCGTGTTGAAGGTGAGTAGCGAATATGACGTCAATTCTCACAATGCAACAATTACCTTCTCCCATTAGAGGAATCAAAGGTAATAAAAAATGGGCTAAACATGTCTTGATTCTACCCATTGATGTTTTCAAACTTCTCAATTACAGTTATTTTCTCAATCGCGTCATTCTTTTTCATGGATGAGGTATGACTATATATTTTATTTTGCCAATTAATAATAATAATAATATATTCAACAACTTCTCTGTCTTTCAAAAACAAATCTCATTTATATTGTTTTTATCTTTTATCGGTTTATATGTGATTGTTTTGTCTTCTTATAATTTAGAGATAAGAACTTAGTGAACGATGTGGAGAAATTTGTTTACAAGTTTTTAATGTTTGGAAATCGCTTAATATTGTCATTACGAGTCAAGTTGGATTTTATTTTTCCAAAGTTTTTATTTTTTTATTATTATCGATAAACTTTGTTTTTCTCTGTTATTATGTATATAAATACATATCTTCTTAATATATACCTCAAATTTTGAGTGTGCCTATCTCTTATTGAAAGTGTAACGCGCTTGTCTTTTGTTATCTCAAAATTGTTCACTGTGAGTTAGAGACAGAAATAAATTCCATTTCAGATGAATTCCTAAAAACATCATCTCTCTCTCCAAAAGTAAGCACATATAAATAGGCTCAATATGCTATCGTATGCATCTATTAAAGAAGTTCCAGATCATAAACGATGTTCAAAGTTATAGGTAATTTCAATTGTGAAATTTTTAAAAACTCTTTCTATCACTCAACCCTAAGACAAACAGAGCATTTTGTTGTTTGAGTAGCTCTTACTTTAAAATTTAAAATTTGTCACGATGAAACTAGAGTTCTATATTAACTTGTCTATTATATGTAAATATTATGAAATATATATTATTATATATTTTTGCGTAATTTATTAAGAACTATGATGATAATTTTCCTCCGCTTCTGTTACGTATGTGTTATTAATGAAATCAGGACATACTATTACAACCGAGCACGTGCCAGGTACCTAGTATACTATAAATCTTTAGTCAAGGTTGCACATCTCCTTTTCTCAGTCGGAATTGTTTGATTTCTATTTTTATAAGGGTATGAATTTATCCTTTCCCATTTTACTCTCAGATAGATTTTATTTAAGATTACAATTTTATTCTAATTATTTTCTTATTTTATTGCAGAATCAATCTTCATATTTGATTGAAAGGTGTCAATTATCTGGTATTACTTATATTATAATTTATGTTTAAATTTTGTTACAAAATTTAAGTTTATCAATATAATATTTTCAACTTTTTCCTTATAGTGTATACAGACTTCCCGTCGTTAGACTTGTCATTGTCATTGGAGGTAGACAAATGAGAATTTATTTATACATTACTATATATTATTGACATATATTATATGATCAAGATTTTACATGGATGTGTTTTTTGCATTTTTAATTATGTAGCATTAATAATATTTTGCATAATATCATATACTCTTAACATCACACAGATACTTTTTAAGTATGGTTTTTCAACGTTTTGTCTTCTTTTTGTTATTTTTTTTGTTTGTGGTGTTTGAAACACTTCTTTGTGTGTTAATAACTCTATTATTAATATATTTATGACATATAATGGAATAGAAAGTAAAGCGTACGCCTTTTATTTTCTATGCATATCTCCTATTTTAATATCAATTTGTTGTTGAAGAAAAATATCTCAAGTTTTTCTCTTCAACTCATAATACATGTGTATTCTTCTTTATTGATGTGTTAGTTGCTAAATGATCACATTTTAGTCATTTTCATATGCTTATGAAAAAAAAATCAAAAGGCAAATGGATGATCAATAAGGAAATTATGATTCAAAATGTATTTGTCCTAGGTGCTCATTAAACAAATTAAAAAATTCTAAGTTTTTTAATATATATTGTTAACAATAAATGGTGCAAGATCTTTTCAAAAGCAAGACATGTCGAGTCTAAAGATCATTCCACAACTACAATTTTTTTTAAAAAGTAATTATCATAAATAGGTCAAGTTAAAAAAATAAATAAATAAATAATCACAAATATCAAAAACATAAAAAATGATCACAGCATGCATCCTAAAATAAAAATATCACATGAAAAAAAAAATCGCATATAGCTCACAGAAAACTATTCTAGTTTTTCAAAGTTTATATAATATATACTAATGTATATACAAAATATACTATTGTACAAATATTTTATACATGCGATACATTATATAGATTTTTGAAACTTTACAACTAAATTCACTGGGCGCGCGGGGTCTGTATTTTTTGCGCCAATTTTTTTGTAGATTTTAAGGTGACTATTATTTTTGACTATTTTTATTTTTTTCTTAAAGTGAGGTAATCTTAATGTTCTTTCTTTTTTAATTAGGTATATATTTTGTGTTACAACCATAAAATTTTTAGTTTTTTTAGGTGGTCACAATTTTTTTTATTTAATATGGATCGATACTTCAATATATATATATTCTGAAATTTAACACAAGATGTAAATTTTTAGCATTATTTTTATTTTTGTTTTGTCTTTAGCTTTTATTTTTATTTCTTAAGTTGTATTTTTTATTGTTCTCCCGTCTTTTATCCCAATAAACCTATAAGGAAGATATATTACATCTGACAACAAATAAAGAAAAATTATTAATTACTATAAGTTTTCATGTTAATGATTTTAATTTACTCATCATATATATGTGTGTGTTTGCAAATGATACTGTAATTTTTTTCTTAAGATTGTTTGATTAAACTGATTATTCAAATATAGAGCGATTTTGAGGGTACTAAAGAAGAATCTTATTCCACAAAGTTACTTGACGGTGCGCTTTGTGCACATCACAATAAAAAGGGAACATTTTTTTTTTGTATTGTTGAAATATTGAATAAGGAAGATATATTATATCTGACAACAAATGAAGAAAAAATATTAATTACTATACGTTTTCATGTTAATGATTTTAATTTACTCATCATATATATATGCGCGTGTTTGTAAATGATACTGTAATTTTTTTCTTAAGATTGTTTCTAAAAGAGAATCTTATTTCACAATGTTACTTGATGATGCACCTTGTGCATATCACAATAAAAAAGGGAACATTTTTTTATATTGTTGAAATATTGAAAACTCAATACTCCTTTTATTAGTTTACTTGCATGTATACAAAAATATAATATTAAATCATAGTATTAGTTGAAGTAGCTTTTATTGAGAAAAGAGAATGAGTAGATTATTGAAATTTTTAAATAAATACACACATAATATTAAATAATACAAAACGCTACTTGAACTCAATACTGGAATAGCAAAAACTTTATTTAAAAATCAAAGTGATGTGATTGGATTAGAGATATTGAGAGTGGGTGAAAGTGCACTGATGCATGCTTATGTTTGTCAATCGATTACCAATTAAGTGGGATTATGATGAGTATATATCAATTATCCAACTAAACCTGGTTTCACGCCCACTAAAACTAGTAATATCAACTTAACAGCAAAACCCAATCATATATTGCTTAGAATTTAATGTCTTTTTGATAATGTATCATTGAAATATCCATGTATGAGATCTAAATATTGACGAGTTTTTTACAACGTTTGATATCCTATGTCTTGCTTCAAAGTATGAAATTTATATTGAACATGCGGGAAATCTCCACTATGCTATGTGGATAGGGAAGAATCAATCAGGAGACTGTAAGAAGATTTCCAACGTGCGAGAATGGGAAGAAGGAGTTTAGGACAGTGAAATGGATCATGTTGTCATTATTAATTCGATAGTTGAAAGACAAGACAATATGATAGTTATAGGGAGCAGGAAAAGCATGAGAGCCCCTGCCTGACAAAACTCTCATTAGTATGGGAGTAATCATAGGGGCACGAGGAGGTTCCCGAAAATAAAGAGGAATGTGTTCATTCCCCCTTCTTTTATTGTTATTATTATTATTATTAATTTATCCACATCCCAAATAAGGCATATATATAAAGGCTCATGTAATAAAGAGAGGGCACAATTAAGCCTAATTCAATTCAATCCAACAAATACATTTACCTCTCTCTCTCTCTCTCTCTCTCTCTCTCTCTCTCTCTTCATAAATCTTATTCGTGCAGAGGAAAATTTCATTCACATTTTGGTGTTTTCATTGAAAACTGAGAGAAAAGCTCAAGAAACCCACCCCGAAAACACCAAGTATACCGAGAACAAGATCGACCGAAGCCTTGAATGAGGGCAACAAGACAAAAAACGGAGGCGATCATGTGGATCAACCAACTCCACTGATAGAAATGCTGTAGACAGTCCTTAATGGGATGTAGGAAATGGAAAGAAGGAACATAGAGGTGATGCGTAGTGCATGGCGGACTGTGCAGGACCAAATCAACACATTTCAGATAGAACTAGCAAGGACACGTGCCAAAATCAGTCAAATGGTGAATAACGAGAAACGATAAATCCACTCGGGGAACAACGAGCAAGACGTAAGGCAGAAGAACCACGAGAACATCATAAACGTATGACAAGAGGAAGTAGAAGTCCAGTCCTAAAACCACATGAAAGAGGTTACGGGAGAAGCTCGTGAGTCTCGGGTCATAATGAAAGAAGCGGTGGAAGAATTACTGGAGTGAAAAATGATGGAGATGAGAAACCTAGAAGTACGGGGAAGACCGACCTCGAATCCCTCACTCGTACTCCGTTAAGCCCTAAAATCTTGACGACACTTGTACCCAAAATGTTCATGGCCCCCAAGCTTAAATGTTACGAGGGGAAAACAGATCCCGTAGATCACCTTCGGTGGTTCAGACAAATAATGGCGATGTATTAGCACGATGACAAACTGTTGTGTTGGATGTTCTCTACCAGCCTGAACGGGACAGCTTTGAAATGGTATCATCCCCTCCCTCTGCATTCAATTACTAATTTTGTTGTTATGTCATGTCTTCCTATAATAGTACTCTATCTATCGAGTGGTCATGGAAGACACAAAGTATCTATTGGCGATTTCCGCCAAGACAGTGGAGTCACTACGGGAATACACTCATAGATTTAGGAACGAGATGGTAAAAGTCAAAAGTTATTATTATCGGGTTGCCAGATTAGCCTTCAGGCATAGGTTAGACACGAACTCACCGATGTCCATCGTAGAAACTTTTCAATGGGTGCAAGCCTACATCACTCTAGCATAGGAGAAAAAAAGCTTGTTGAAAGCAGCTGAACGAAAGATTGAGGAGTCAAGAAAGCGGGAAAGAAGTTCAAAACCTGGAAGGAAAAAGTCTGACATAATGGAAAGAGAAGACGGGAGAAATCGCAAACAGGAAAGAACAGGGCACCGAATGTGGGACTCAAACATGGTACACCTAAGGGACAAGGTTTACATGCCATTCACCATTCCGGTAAACCAAGTCATGGCTAAAGAGGCCGGCCCCACTCACAAAGACCAAGCTATAAGGACAAAGACAAGTACTACTCTTTTCATAGGAGCAATGGGCATTACACAAGGGATTGTTTCCAACTTAATGACTACATTGAACAACTGATAAAAGACGGGTACCTCCATTAATTTGTGAAGAAAGAAGGGAAAATTGAGTAGTTGAAAAGGACAATCGCGGGGAAGACAAGCATGCCAACGGGGAATAACCTATATGGATCGTCGATATAGTTATTGTGCTTACAAAGTAGGAAGGGACAACAAGGAAGGAAAGGAAGATATAATGGAAAAAGTTGATGCTGGAAAAGCACCTAGAAGGATCCCCAACTGTCAGCGGGAATCCGTAGCGAGTGTTCGATGATCTAGATTTGGAGCACGACGGGCATTACAACGATGCTTTTGTCATTTCAATACAAGTTGGCAACTACTTATTGAGGAGGGTCTTGGTTGACGAAGGGAGCGCTGTGAACATTCTATATCAGGCAAACCTTGGAGAAAATGTCAATGGGAGAACAGAAGCTGCGAGGAACTTCACAGCCGTTGATAGGCTTCAACGGAGCAATCAGTTACTCGGAAGGAACCCTCATTCTCCTGGTGAATGTAGAACCCTTTAAATACATGATCGAGTTCATGATACTGAACATGTCATCCCCGTACAATGTTATCCTAGGGAGAACCTGACTCCAAAAAATGAAAGTCATCCCTTCAACTTTCTACCAAGTGTTGAAGTATCTGTCGCCCAAGGGAGTTAAAACAATAAAATGAGATTAAGCAGCTGCTCGCATCTATTTCGTAACCGCTCTTGAGTCCATCAAGAGAAAGGCTATAGAAAAAGCAGAAAGAACGCGGCTCGCAGATTTATAGCAATCACAGGAAGACGGGGCAGGGGAAGAAATGAAACTTGTATGCTTGAAAGAATGAACCCAAAAGATGACGAACGTTGGTGCCCACCTCTAAAAGGATGAAAAAGAAAGATTGGTAAAATCTATGCAGGAAAACAAAGATGTGCAACTGCAACGCAAGAAATGTCGGGCATTCTTGACGAAATTATCTGTCATAAGCTAAATATGGATCCAGTTGTGAAGTTAGTAAAGCAGCGAAAGAGAAGCTCTGCACCAGAATGGAATAAGGCAATAAAAGAATAGGTCGAAAAACTCTTGGAGGTTGGCTTCATTCGGGAAGTCGATTAAGTGAAGTAGCTAGCCAATGTGGTAATGGTACGGAAGAAGAGTGGAAAATTGAGAATATGTGTGAACTTCACCGACTTGAATAAAGCCTGCCCCAAAGATGATTACCCGCTGCTAAGGATAGATCAGATGGTCAAAGCGACTTCGAGACATGAACTCTTCAACTTCATGGACGTGTACTCTAGATACAATCAGGTGAAAATGTTCCAACCTGATGAAGAAAAGACTTCAGTCATCACTGAATATGGTATCTGTTGTTATAAAGTTATGCCTTTTGGCTTGAAAAACATAGGTGAAACTTATCAAAGGCTAGTGAACAAAGTCTTTTGTGAACAAATCAAGAAAAATATGGAAGTCTATGATGATGACATGTTGGTCAAAAGTGAGAAACGGGAAGGCCATACTTGGGATCTTGAATAAGCTTTTACAATTCTAAGGAAAAACTCCATGAAGCTGAATCCGAAGAAATGTACGTTTGAAATAGTCGCGGGAAAGTTCCTCAGACATCTGGTGACACATCGGGGAATCGAAGTGAATTCAGACCAAGTGAAGGAAATTATAGAGATGAAATCTCCAATAAAATTGAAAGAGATACAAAGGTTGGTAGGAAGGTTAACCGCTCTAAACATATTCGTCTCAAGATCTATAGATAAGTGTAAATCGTTCTTCAAAAATTTGATAAAGAACTTTATGAATGGATGGAACGAGGAATGTGAGGAAGCCTTCAGCAGAATCAAGGAGTATCTGACAACTCCCCCCTCTACTCTCTACTGTACGTTTCCATTTCTAAGGTGGCTGTCAGTGTCATGCTCATCAGAGAAGAAGGAAAGTACAAAAAAGGATCATTCAAGATCCGAAAGTAAGAAAATGAAGATTGCTAACTTGATAAAAATGAAAGGGAAAAGTAGCAGCGAGATGGAAAAGATCTCTTCATTAATTTGTGGGAAAAGTTACACGGAGTAAAAGTAAAAGTACAAGGAAATTAAAAGTGAATAAATAAAAATCAAACAAACTAAGACCCTTCACCAGCCGGGTCAGAAGCAGCAGCGGGAACGGAAGCATCCAGTTCAGGCTGAGCCTCCGCGGAATCCTCGGAAGATCAACGAGGGGTAAGTGGGGAGCTTTTTTGTTTTTGGCGTCCCTATAACCCACATTGTAGGCCATTCCCTCGACCTTATCAACTATGACCTGGTACTCAGGTTCAAGTTCAGTCTCCTGCTCCCCGACCTTAGCTTAAGCTGCCTCCGCAGCATCTAGCTTCTCCTCGACCTTAGTCAGTTTCCCCAATGAAGGTTAAATTCTCCCTGACAATATCAGCAGCCTTTTCTGACCCATCAGGGAATCCTCAAGCCTCACCCGCTCTGCAGCAGCGGCGTGTGCTTCCTCTACGAGAGCCGTATAGTGACCCCCTAAAGCTCAGCCTTAGTATTCTTCAGATCATCCCGCTCGGCTAGAAGATTGTCGAAGTCTTGTTGCACTCCTCCATATTCTTCTTCCAGCCCGCCATCTCCTTCTCTAGGGAGCAGAAATGCTCCTGGAGCCCGTTGTGATAAACCACAACCCATGAAGAAAAAATTATAAGTGTCCATAAATCGGAAAAGAAAATAGGAAAGCGGAAAGAAGCAAAATAAATAAATATGCTAAGGAAGAAGAGTTACCTGCATCAAGCTGTGACTAAGGCCAATAACTTGTCATTTAAGGAAATTTAGAGGAGAGCGGGCGTGTGTACGTAAGACTAGATCCCCTTCAAGATGATGTGTGAAGGACGGGAATCCTTTAAAAAGCTAACAAAAGTTGGGACGGGCGAAACCCCTGTGTACCGTCGCCACCTCCACAAGTCGGGTTCCTCGGACCTCCCTTGGGAACCGACAGAGGAGGAAGGGGAAGAGCTATGAGAAAGTGGATGAGGGGCTGGAGAAGCTTCTTACTGTGCTAGAGTATCCTCGACTGCGGGAGCAGGAGGATTGATTGAAACGGGTGGAGGCAGAGTAGTAGCAGCAGGAACGGTAACCGGCAACACGGCAATGTCATGGGTATCGCGAGCAGTACCAGCGCCTTCCGTTCTCGGATGGACGTTTCTCTCACCACGAACGGTTCCCCACAAGTTGCTCCATAGACGCTTTGACATCTCCAACTCTTTAGCAAAAGCCCGGGAATAACGCGTCTTATTCTTCTGCCTTTTATCGATCTGCATTTCAGTCTCCTTCTTCTCCTTATTTTTCCTCTTCTTCCCACTCGGACTCGACAGATTCTGAAGGGCTAGATACTACAACGCAACGAAAATCAAGAATGGGGATGGCCTGAGGAATCTTAGAAGTGGGAAACGAGGGGGCAGTGACTTCGACTATGAGAATGGGGGCGTAGGCAACGTTGATTACTCTGCTTGGGTCGAGAAGGTCTCTCCAGTCCCATTCTCAACAAGTGTAGGCAGCAGACAGTCAAGCAGCAACATCTCTGGGGATGATGGACCTTTTGTTCAGGTTTTTATCCACACAAACGAAAAAGAGAAAAAAGATCAATATTATAAAACAAACAAACAAAAACATGAAACCGAAGCTCCGACCACTTACTGAAAAATCCTCAGGTCTTGGGGATGATCTAGCGGCCGTCATTGCCCTAGTTCCCACCGATCAGAAGAGTCCCGTTCTCCCACCCATTATCCTCTCTTATGAAATATGTAACCAAACCTCCCCGACTTTCGCTAGGATGGGGAGCCAAATAATAAGACATGATATGTTTTTTAATAATGTACGCGACACGGATTTCATCTATACTTATGTCGAGGTTATGCCTCATGTTCAAAACTTTTATCCCTAAGAGGATCCTACACGCACGGGGTAAACTGAGAAAGGGCGAGGAGGAAAGTACTAAAAAATTCTGGGAAGAGAGGGGAAACCGAGAGCTTCAGCCCTAAAGCTATGTACATAGGAGCTAAAGTAATCTGGTAGGGAGGAGGATAGTTAGAAGACTTTGGTATCCCATCCCCGGAGGCACACATGACATCTGAAGGGAATACATATCGGTGACGGCCATGAATAAGTTGAACTCATCCTGGTTCCTAACTAAGAGGACAATAACATTAAACTCTTTCCCTTCTCCCATGAATAATAAAAAACCCACTAAGAGAGAAAATATGATAGAAGGGAAAAAGAAAGTAAGAATGAAGAAGAGAAAACTTACAGAAGAGTAAAAGTGAAGAAGAAATGAGGAAGACGATGACTTTAAACATGGGGCGGATTTGAAAAGGAAATGCAATAAAGCTGACGGATTCGAAAAAGTGTGAAATGTGATTAATTCTCAAAAGGTGTGGCTTGCAATGAGTGCATCAGGCGTACTAGTGACAACGAATGAAATGATGGCATCAACCGTCATCTGCAACAGGTAAATAACAAGGTGACAACTAGAAAATGGGAAAGAGGCGTGTCCTAAAAACTCGCACTTCACACCCCCAACGCCAATAACTGAGAACAGGAAGGTGAAACAAGGCAGATATGTGACAAAGTATCATTCCCGAGGGGCGCGTCAATAATAATGGGAAATGAGGCAATGATGGCATACGTTTTCGCTGCTTAATAATTACAAATATACCATTTTGTGTGTTATTAATGCTTGCAAGTCCTAGTGAAATGGCAAAAAGGAAAAAAGTTGAACTAACCAGTCTCTGACTATGACACACGTAAAGCATACTCATTACACCCCCAACAAGTTAAAATTCCTTGAGTATAACAGAGAGCAAATGAACAGGCGAAAAACCCCCCACCATGCCATGTGGATAGGGAAGAACCAATCAGGAGGTAGTGAAAAGATCTCCATCGTACGAGAACGGGGAGAAGGAGATCATGACTGTGAGAGGGATCGCGTATCACGATTAATTTGATAGTTGAGAGATAAGAAAATATGGTAGTTAAAGGGAACATGAAAAGTATAGAAACCCATGTCTGACAAAGATCTCATAAGTATGGGAGCAATCCTAGAGGTATGGATAGGTTTCCGAAAACATAAGGGGAATGTGTTAATTCTCCATTTTTTATTGTTATTATTATTATTAATTTATTCACATCTCAAATAAGGTCTCTCTCTATATATAGGCTAATGTAATAAAGAGGGGACACAATTCAACTTAATTTAATTCAATCCAACAAAGAACACACGCAGAGCATTTAACTCTCTCTCTCTCATAAATCTTATTCGTTTAGAAGAAAAATTCTTTTACTTATATATTGATCTTTTGCTGACTCTAAATATAACGAAGCTCACTAATTAAACACATTTCTTCAGTTTTTAAAAATTCTATGGGATTCATCAAATTAAACAAAACTAAAAGGAAAAATAAAAAAATAGAAAATAATAACTTTGTTTAAACACCTTTTAAAAGCGATAGTGGTTGCCCAATCACGAGAGAGAGGAAATACTGCATAATAAAAGAAAAGGCTCTCTTTTTCATCTGAAAAGGCCCATAAAGCAGCCTTGAATCCCGCCCCACATACAAACAACAAAAAATAAATAAACAAAATAAGAAAAATAAGAAAAATAGGTGAAAATAAAATGTAGCATAAAAAATAAAAATAAAAATAGGAGCAGAATAGAGATGAGAGAGACTAAGACAAAATGGGAGCTCATTTCTGTCAGAAAAAAAATACAGAAGCAGATGTTCCCTTTAATCCCTACATCCTACTCTGCCTTCATGTTCCCCTCATACCACGCCTATTTCCTTTCTTTCTCTTTTATCTTCTTCTTTCACTCTCATTCAATTATCACTTGTGGCCACCACCCCATTATTCTTTCTTTTCTCTATGTTAATTATATTGTTTTGTTGTTAATTAATGTTTATAATTATTTCCTTACATAATTTCAATCATTTGTTTGTTCTTTAAAGTTTATACACTTACATGAATGACTATCCTATTTTCATAAACAATGTGGAGTTTGTCCGTTATTTTAAAGTTTCAAGAAAGAAAAACAAGATGCTAAAAACACAGTACGTGGATTTTATTTGTTTTTCTTACCATAACATAGCAGAGCCAAACTAGTGCACGCCTGATGATGTTTTTTTTTCTCGTCTTAATGTACATGTTTGTAAAACAAATTTGTACACGATAAAAAACGAATGTGTTACTACGGTTTGTTGTGCAAATCACTTTATTTTATCTGGATCTCTTCAGAATTATTTATTCATATCTAGTAAAAAAATACGACAAAACCTACCTATTGTGGGTAGTTCCTAATGACTCTCGAGTATATGTCATGTGCCTCATATCTAGCGTCTATCTCATCATATTGAGCTGATCTCACCATCATTTAACCAAGGCAGACCAAACATTGCAGTGAGAAGAGTCCAACTCATCCAGCTCAGAGCTCTCTTATGTCTCATATCATTGTTATCTTCCACGCAAATACATGGTTGTTAATAAACCTCATAATATACATATGTCTGTTAAACATTACATAATTTATATCATTTCACTCACTCGTCTAATAACATTAATGCAATTGACACGTGTCCCCTCGGGATTATTGAATGTCATTTCATCTACACTATAATATCACACCACATAACAATTTAAGGATAAATCTGGTTTGACCTTAAGATTATTCATTCAAATTTCACGTAGAGATCATTTGAACTTAAGCTTCACATGCTTTTCCACAATTACTCAACTCATCGTTGCCATTTGCATTTGAGTTCCCTAATCTTCTCTCGTGCAAAATTGATAGTTTAAATAAGACATTTGTACTGACAAGTTGAGTTGGCGCGGTTAGTTTAACCTCCACACTCATACTTTAAAAATCGTAAGTTCAAGTCATATTATCTCATTCTCCTTATAATTTATAATATAACTTTAAAAAAAAATTAAAACATTCGTGCTCACCGGATTTGAGCAAGAACAGCACCCATATCCTACATATATTGAAGATATTTATTCATTTTATGTTTTACAAGTGTAATGAATATATATTTCCTTGGTACCTTGGTAGCATTGAACATTATCAAAGGTGTGGCAGCTGATATCACCAGTCAAAAGCAACTCATGTTATAGATTGAGGCTCACTTCTATATACGTGGAGGGTCCTACTACTTTATTTTCTTGCTAAAATCGTACTGTTCATATTAATAGGGGACTTCTTGACTTTGCCGGTAAAATCATCCAAAAGATCACAATGTAGGGGCCATTATTAATTGGTAGTAATCGGTAGAAATTGTGCATGTTAATGTCACTTTCCATTTGATTTTATCATGAGATTTGGTTTGTTGATTTGTATAGTATTAGGTAGGCTAGATTACAAATAATCCTACTTTTTTGTCGCTATTTAAAAATCTTTGATGTATATTATTACTCGGATAAAAAACGTGTAGTATTAAATATTTAATATTTATCTTTAATGACAGATTATATTATTCTAATTTTACAGATTTATTTATATTATCTTCTTAAATTTAAATAAAATATAATATTTTAAGACATGTGATAATATTTGTGATATAAGTCAGTACTTAACTTATACCAAATTCTATCTTTTTTGTTACTTATGTTATCTCCATGACGTGCCATGGTTCATAGGAAACTTTTTGTACAAATATCATTCTTGATGAAAAGAGTTTGCTAATAGCATGTAAAACTGGACTAGACTGACAAAATGAATTTTAGGAATCAAATTAGTTGTAATTTGATAAATTATAATTATAATTTTAAAATGCATTTGAGCTAATTTCACTTACACCTCGTTAACTTTCCTTTAATTTTTTTTTCTCAGTCTCACGTAAGTATATGTATTATTCTATATGAAATTGTGGGTCCACGGATAAAACTTTATGCACCGTTTACTTTATGATTTGATTTAGTTTTTTATTTTAAAATATCAATACTTGACTTGATATGGAGAAATTCGTTCTCACCACTGACTTAGAGCAATTAAGTCATATAATATATTATAATTAATCTTATATTTTATATAAAATTGAGTATGAATATTTATAATATCATTTGTCCGTATCAACTTTATACTAAGTGTAATTATGTCTAAGATAAAAAATATTAAATGATGTGCATTGTACGAGTATTCAACTAGTTTAATTTATATTTATGTTGAAATGTAGTAAATCTCACTAATAATGTTAATTATTATTATCAATCAAAAGAAATGTAAGTTTATTACATCAGTGTCCACTTTTTACACTTGTTCTAATTTGGTTCACGTCAGCCGTTATCAATAGTGAGGACGAGCTCTTCCTCAATCCTCACCTGACCGTGAGCTAAATATTATTCTTTTTAAATATGAAAGCAATTCAAATAAGTTTGTTTAGCATAGATTGAAATTTATTTTAAAAATATTTAAATGTTAACACTAATGTAACTAGTCAATACTCGATCGAAATGAGTTTTCACGTATTAAACATTTTAATAGAATAATATTGTTTTACTTCTCTTTACATTTTCTACAAACTCATTGTATGTCAAATTTCATCCCATCACATTTAACACACAATGATATGTTCTCAGTTGCAAGCTTTGCCTTTTTAAGGAATTTGACAAATCGAGATGCAATTGATGACCACGATGTTAATTTAGAGTATTGTATCGAAGTTTTATCTTAACATAATATATGTTTGATCTCGACAAATTTTATATTCTCTTATGACAAAAAATATGCTATTGTCACAATAACATTAAATGGTCATGTCACTTTATCAAACAAATTTTATTTAAATTTTAGCAACCTAAAAGAAGAGTAATTTAAAAATGTTCGATGAATTTTTAATTGATTAAATAATATATAAACTATTTATAAGTTTAATTAATAATATTTTAATAAATAATATAATATCAACATATATATATATATAATTAGCACATGTATAAAATTACCGTTAAGATAAAATAAGAGATACTTAATGATGATAAGTGACATGTTGAAATATACACAATCCAATAAAATTTTATCAATTTTTAAAGTCATAAAAGGCTAAATTAAGGAAATAAAGTGAGAGAGAAGTTGAGAATACGGCGAGTTTAAGTTCCAATGCTATTTTTGAACAGTGTGCTTTAGACTCCAAAAGTCCTACTCCGCGTGCCACTCGATATCAACGTCCATCTTCGACCGTCCGATCTTATTCCATATCCAAATTAATACGTGCGTGATGCACTGATACTCATAATATTTTCATAACCGTCACATGCACTTATTGCATTGGTTGTGCTCGATCGAAATGAAAATTCCCATACGCGCACCCCCATGTTTTAAATGTCGAAGAATATCAAATGAAAGAGATTGTCCTCATTGGTCGCTAAGATTTTAACAACACTTATCCGACTTAAAAAATAAAAAGACAAGTGAAATAACATAGTACATAAGTTTTATATGTCAACATTTGCGTTTAACGGATACTATTTATGTGGCACGTGCATTGTACGTGATATAATAGTTTAATATGTATAATATTTTATGTTATATGATTTAATATTATTTATAATAGATGAAAGTATTAAATTGATTATAAGATATTAAAATTCAATTGATTGGGTTATTCATTTTAAAATACGTGCATATGAGAGTAAAAATAAAACAGTTTATTTTATAAGAAGTATGAAAAATCTGAGAGATAGAAGATCAAAGTTAACAAATTAATAAACATGTAACTTTAAAAAGTATTTTAATTAATTATTAATATATCAAAATTAATAATTAACATATAAAATGAATAATTAAAATACTTTTATTTGATTTTATTAAGTGAACCCGTTAAATATATGTATAAGTATGTGTGTCAATCAATCATATTTGAACATACCAAATAATAAATGATAGCGTTAAAATAGTAGATAACTCAGATAAATATTTTTAATGTATTATTATTCAAGATATGTCTTATAGATATGTGCAATTCTTAACCTATAATACATTATCTATATTTGTTGAACTTGTTTAGTAATTTTAATCTACTCATTTTCACAACTTACTATTACTGACACATCAATCTTTTTTTAAATTAATCTAGCTATTCAAACCAAAATGTTAAGTATTCAAAATTAGATTGTTTTACTTTAGATGTGTAACAAAAATAATGTAAATTTAATTTAAGATAAATTATAGAGAGAAACTAATTAATAATATTGTAAATGTTTATGAGAAATAAATACTTAAATTTTTTTATTAGGTTACACTACAATAAATATGAGTTTTACCCAAGTAAGTTTTAGCCACCAAACAAAATTTCTCAATAAAACAAGTCTTTAGCGACCAAATATTTTATTAGTCGCCAAAGATTGCCTATTACGGCGATTATTTGGTTCTTCGCAATACGCTTCATCCCAGGAAAAAAGATTGGCTTGGGTCGTGAATTTTTTGGGACTTTACCGACGAAAAATTAAATCTGTCGCAAAAGGATCGCTTTTACTGACAAATTCTAGCCTTGGTTGCAAAAAGCTTTGCTTTAGCGACGAATATACAATTGGTCGCGTTTTAGGGGTGTGCGGTCATCCCAAAAAACCCGCCCCGTCCCGAACCAAGCGGTACGATTTGTCCCGTTCGGGATGAGATGGAAAACGGGACAAAAAAAAATTTCCCGACTGGTCCCGTCCAGTCTTGATTTTTCATAAATAGCCTGACATTTTTTTTAGTTTGACCTTTAATTTTAACCCTTAATTTTTTATTTTTAACCTTTTAAACTTTTAAACTTTAAACAAATTTTAATTTTTAACCTTTAAATTTTTTTACCTAAAATACTCTTCTTGTCCTGCCCAACCCCCGTCCCGATTGGGACATGACAAAAAGGCTCAAATCCCATCTCATCCCTTGCACAACCCTATCGCGCTTGCCTTGGCTTTAGCGACAAATATAAGGTTGTTCGCTAAAGCCTATAACCACGAATGTACAAAATAATCCTTGAAACCAGCTCCATAAGCTCAAAAAGAAAAAAAAAACCCTCAGCCCCCATTGACCCCATATGAGACGAGAGAGCTTAACTCCTTTGTTCCTTGTCGTTCACCATTGAGCTTCTTTGTTCCTTGCCATTCACCATCGAGCTCCTCCGTTGATTGATCAAGCTCCTCCTTTGTCTTTGTAAGTGTAGGTAGGAAACCCCATCTCTCAATCTCTCTCACTCGGTGCTTCATTTTTCCTCTCTTCTCTTCTCTAGATATTTAAATTAAAGAGAATAGTTGGATATATAACTGTGTTGGTTACTTGCCATGTAGAAATCCTCCCATCTCCTTCAGTGAATTAGGCACCTGTCTGTACCCAATTTTAGGCATTTAGTTTAGATGTTGGGGTAAAATTTCTGAACTGAAATGGCTACGAACGAGAAATGTGATGTTTGGCAGTAATGATTGAAGCATATTGGTTGGATTTCTGGGTTTTCTCCAAACTTTGTATGGGATTATCTGAAATGTTGCTATCTGATATGCATGTCTATCCAAGTAAATCATTACTTGACATTAAGGTTTATCATTTAATTATAGCTCATTAAAATTCATAGTTTTTTTAATAAGTAAATTATGATTTAAATTGGTCTTTAGTTTGGTTACTCCATAAATGGAGAAAAGCTCAGCCTTTCTGAATCACTGGTGTTATTGATGACTGCGTAGTCGATACAATCGAATATGAATCATACACTATAGATTATAAGAGTGTAGCCTTATGAAAGCAAAAACGTCTTATAATGCTTTTGAGTATAGATCTTAGTAATTGTTGTTTGTTATGCAAATTATTCACCGATTTGAATGCCGCTGCTTTTGGTTCTGATTATTTGATTTTGTTTTTGCGTGAGCATAGTGGAGTTGGAGTTCTACTGAGCAATTTATTATGCCTATTTGGTTCTCATATTTTTCCTTTGCTCATCTTTTTGCTATACATAGTGATTCCATTAACTACATTATCGACGAGATGCTAATTTTGATGGAGTATAATTGTTTAGATATAGATAAAAAGAACTGATATTCCTTCTTTGTGTTTGCTTGATTGACATAGATTTGGTTTATTATAATTTTAGTTTCAGTCTGTACAATTTACAATGCATTGCTAGTGTTGCCATTTAAGCCTGAACCTGATGTATGTTGAACTTGAACGCATTCTTAAATTATGCTTAATAATTCATAAATTATGCCTAATAATTCATAAATTATGCCTAATAATTCATTCTTTTATACCTAAAATGAACGTTGTTGTTATCTTAAATTTTGCCTGATAATTCATCACCGGACAACCCAAGATAGTGGCCTAGTAGTTCTAGGAGAACATGATGGAGAAGAGACTGAATTTTTTGGTAGGTTAAAAGAAGTGAATGAGATGAAATATGTACAATAAAGAAAAGTTATATTATTTATATGTGAATGGTTCGACACAAATGCAAAAAGAAGTAGAGTGAAGAGAGATATTGGTTTCACTTATGTAAATGTGAGCCAAACTTGGTATGAAAATGAGCATTTTATTCTCGCATCTCAAGCACAAGAAATCTTTTATGTTGATGGTTGTAAATTTGGAGTCAATCGGAAAGTGGTGCAAAAAGTTCAACATAGACATTTATGGGATGTTCCTGAAATAGAACCAGATGAAGTCATAGGGCCTACTGAAATAAATTTGCCATCTATCGATCTAAATGAGTCAGACACAATGCAATTTCCCAGGCATGACGTGAAATCCTTTGAAATAAATCTAAATAATATTGGAGTAGGAGATAATAATATTAAAGATATTGATTTTATTGATGATGATGACAATGAAGATGACACTTTGGTTATTTATGATGATGATTCAGAGGATATTATACTAAGTGATGATGATATATATTGAATTTTAAAGTAACAGTGAGCCTGTTAGCGTAAAACATTCGTTCATTTATTCTTAAATTTGGTTTAATTTATTTTGTAAGCAATAACATGTTTAGATCTTATTTCATACTACTTGTCTTTATACAGGTTAATGTCTCCCAGAAGAAATACTCCTTTTCCAAATCTAGATCCTGCTGTAGAATCTTCTACTGATGAAGATGGTTCCCAAACATGTATATACACTTTGTAATAGTTCTTATTATAATGGTTTCTTAGTTTTGTTGTAGGGGCTTCTTCTTCTTCGGGGAGTGTGAGAAAGGTTCGCAGACCAATAATAAAGATTGAGTTGGAGAGGTTAGTGAGTTAGTTCAGAAAATTACCAATCGATACTCCTCCTCCCGGTGTTGTTAGACCTGTTGGAAAGTGGACCGTCCAATTCAATCTTCAGATTGGTACACTCCTACGACAATTCATACCACTTCAATATGAGGGTCAGTCCAATATGCATGAAGAATTCTTGACAGTTATAATTGATAGGCTGCAGGTAATAATGATACATATATTTATTGTTATATTTTCTTAATTGTGTGACTGATAATAAAAGATTATTACAGGTCTATTTTAATTTTGAATCGACCAGTAATGCTATGCTCGATTGGATTAAATTTGAAGCAGCGAACACATACAAATGATACAAGTTCACATTGCATGGACATTATAAAAAAATTTAAAGATCTAATAGTATCACGATGACATCCTTATCAGGGTGTATCGCGAGATGATTGGGATTGACTATGCACAGTTTAGGAGACGGAGAAATTTGGGATAATTCCTATTATCAAGGCTTATTTATTAAATTTTGATTATTTGACTAATTATTTCAATAACTAAACTCATTTATTATAGGCACGCTCAAAAATCAATTCTCAAAACCGTCAAAACCTTTCATATAATCATAATGGAGGGAATGTATCTTTTCTTGATCGTCGATTTCATCAGGTGAACTAAAATATTGTTCTAGTACTCTTAATAATGTTTAGTATATAATAATTAATGACTCAACTTTTATTGCATTTTGGATAGAAAGCTTCAACTGAGATAGCACCTACTCGAATTGAAATATTTTACATCACATATTTCAGTTAATAAGATTGGTAGAATGATACGGCTCACGAAAGATCTGTGAGTAACCCCCTCCAAAATATTTTTTGATTGATCTACTTGCCTTGATAATAGTGTTAGTTTCAATGTGGGTGTGGGTGTTTTAGGAGGGGGCTTATCACCTTGTATCTGAGTGTGTTGGATAATTGTTGAATAGTTTCTGATCGATGCTCATTGTCTAAACATAACAGTGTTAGTTTCAGTGTGTGTTTGGGGGGTAGCTTATCACTATGTATCCGAGCGTGCTAGATGATTTTCAAATACTTTTTGATTGGTGCTCTTGTTTAAAGATAATAATGTTAGTTTTTTTTTTGGGTATCACTTTTGAATCAGATTTTTGCTGGATGTTTTTTCAATATTTTTTCTGATTGATAAATATATTTATCTTGAATTTGGCTCATTGTGATGTTAGGAATGCATGTGTGCTTTACGGGATAAGCATATCGTTGAAGATGCCACACCTCGCTCCAAAGAAGAGATAGTTGAAGAAGTCCTCAGACGAAATAAAGGTCTTGGACATCGTGCCCTACCCACATCTTCCAAGAAAAGAGTCGAGTTGAAAATATAGAATTAAAGAAACAAATCAAGTCGATGGAGAGTCAACCACAAAGCTTACTCGCTTGGGCTCGTCAAAATGATTTTAATCTCCCGAGGATGACTCAAGAATAGAAACATGAGCTTCAGAATATTTGTTAAGTTTTGTGGTTGTAACATCAAGCTTTAAATACTCAATATTTTTCTATAGATTTATTTGTGTACCAAATTCTGTAATGAATTATGATTCAGAAATTTTATAATGAACTACTAAATTAATGATTAATGTATGAATTTCTTAGAAAAATATCAGGTTTGATAAACTTTCAGATGATATGAATCGCTCTCACAGGTGTATATGAAAACTAAAAAAAATCAGCAATTTGTAATGTAAATTTTGGTTGCCAATAATTTTTCGCGATAAAAAAAAATTGGTCACAAAAGAGTTTAGGTGACGAAGATAAATATTGGTGGCAAAAGGTTTTTGCGACGAAATATTTTTTATCGCAGAAGCTTTTTGTGACAAATAAAAATATTGGTGATAAAAGATTTTTGCGATGACATTTTTTTTTCGCGAAAACCTTTTTGCGACCAACTTTTATTTTCATCGCGAAAGGCTTTTGCGGTCATTTTTTTTCGTCGCTAAAAGTCAAACGCGATGAGTTTACTTTCACTGACGAAGCAAGAGTGATGAAGCTCGCGACGAATATAAGCTCGTCACGTTAGATCTTTTGCGACTAAATTAATATCTCGATGGTCATTTAAGAAAATTTAAGATTAATAATTGGACAAAAAAATGATCTAAGAATGATTCTTATCATCTTGCCACTTTTAATATATTATTATTATAAATAAACTATTGAGATATCAGTAAATGCTATAGATTCTGAAGGTAACTCCTTCTGTTATATGAGACTCGAATGTCAAGAGTAAATGACGAAAATCTTTGATACAACTAAGCAAGAGCTTTGGTACACATGCATCTCTATTGTTAAGTCAAACGTTTCCGCATAACATAAACAAGAAGCCACTTTTGCATTTTTCTCAATCAATTGTATGTTTTACTTCTCTGATAATATATATGCATTTCTCAAGTAAAAATAAATGTATTATTACTCCCAACTGCCCAAAAATAAAGAAATTTAATTCCTTAAATTTTATTTCACTTATTTATGGATCCATAAGTTATATGTCTTTCTCAAAGTTTAAATAAACTGCGATCTTAATCATCATTGTACATTTATTTATTTTTTCTTTTTTCAAGGGAATTTTTTTCTTATCAAATATGGCCGGGGGATTGGGTTTACAACTAAAAATAACATTGATTTTGTAACATTTTTAACATAGAGGAGGGGGAGAGGGAAAAGTAGAGGATATAATCCTTATACACTACAGAGACCAATTACTATCAGGAGTATCTGAATTCTGAAGATGACACATTTAATTCTTAAAAAATGTGAAATTGCACTTTAAATTTAATTTCATTTGTACTTTTATGAGAACCTCAACTAATCATTCATGATGCAATCCCGATCTTATTTGAGAAGTCATAAATTAATATCTGATCTTATTTTAATTTTCACGAATAAGTTTTGATTAACATAATGGAGTGAATAACAACAACGTACAGGGTATGTATTATGTAAACAACTAACGTCTTATTTAATGATAACGTGTAGAATTGACCATGAATCTCGACATAGTAAAATCATATTTTATAATATTTCACAAGATGATTAATTTTTATGTGAATTTTCAATTGAATTATCAAAGCTTTGTTAAGGTAATTATTAATAGTAAACCTTATTTCTATTATATTTTTGGTGGCTAGAAATTACTTGAACACTATTAAAAAAAGTTTCGAGGCTAATTATCAAAATGAGCCATTTGAAAAAAAATTAAAGTCAATTAAAATGCTTTATTTTAAAATAAGAATAAGTGGTGGGGCAATTCTGCTTTTGGGGATGATAAATGGAAACGTGCTAACGACATCATATATTATCATGTAAATGGCATGATACCCATTATTATGGAAAGTTTTCTCCACCACTTTTCTTAGTGGCGTCTCTTCAATGTATGCAACCTACGTTTTTCCGGATTGAGAATCTATGCTGTTGTTAAATCTGTGCGTTCAATTAGATTTAAACAGAATATATTTATTAAAAAAATTAAATTTAAAATTTAATATTTTAATATAAAAATAGTAATCACAGAGAAATCAATTCTCATTATTTTCTTATTATTTTATAAATGACATAAATTTCAAGAATCAATTATTCTATTTCTATCAACTAATTTATATTTTTATTATTGTCACGTATATTTTTAACTCAACTAGTCTACCTAATTTTTCAAAAGTTCCCCCATTGCAGCCTTATTTAATAATGTTTTTATACCTCTTCTATTTTTTTATCAAATATATGAGAACTAATCCAAGTACTTGATGAGTCAGCTCATCTCTTATGACTATTGGGCTAACTGCTCTAGTCGTTTTTATATGATAAGTTTAGTAGATCTCAACATTATGAGAAAATAAAATTAAAAATACAAGAAAAAATAAAAAGGAGAGAGATTTATGTACATTATTAGTATCGTATTTGAACACAGTGAATCTGGTCAATAACATAAATACAAGTATTCATCAAAATAATCTTAGAACTCATTACTATCATTATTAGTTTGTAACACATGACACAATTAATTGTCTAAACAACAAGGAATATCTTCATTGTGTCAGTACTTAAATATTATAATTTAAAATAAATCTTGTTACTTTATAATTTTCTAATTTTTTTACATCTTCCTTATTTTATCTATTTTCCTAATCATGTTCCAAACACGGCCTTGAAGAATTGATTAAGATAATCTTCAATAATAAAAGGTTTTTTTTGCAAGACTATACCATTGGAAAAACATATTACAAAATTATAAACATTGATTAGTTTTTGCATGTCCTAATCCCTAGACACCTCCCTTCACTTTTTCTCTTTTAATTTTCCTTCGTCATCCTTCTTGCCACTTTCTTCATCTTTCATCTTTATTTCTCTATCCTATTTTTCCCTAGAAACTCATTTTTCTAAAAATTTCATTCAACATATTTTATAATAGAAAATCTAAGAACTGAATCTCTGTGTATTTTGCTGAAAAATAATAATGTTCACATAAAACAACAACTAAACACAATAAAAATTGTAGAAAAAGACATTACATAGAAAGAGAAATTGTAGAGAGATAATGAATTTTGTTAATTTTAATGTGTTTTATTAATTTTTATAGGTTTTGTTAGCATCTATTATTTTTAATGAGTTTTATGTCTTTAGATGTACTCAACATATGAGATCTAGAGATTTATTGAGAATGATTAATTCAGTAAGACAATCTTTAGAGAGAATACGATAATTATGTTTTCAAAATTTTTTATTAACTTTTAATCACAGAGAAAGTTCACCGTGATAGCAACTGTGTTCTCAACATTCAACCAACACTGAGACCGTGAGAATAATATCTATATATATTTTCTAGGCTCATCATATTTTTAAGGATGTACACAGAATAACATTTAATCATCAAATTGTCGTTGCAGTGGGATCTACTACAATTTGGTGCACAACTGCAGTGCCACATGGCACTATAGTTGCCGTGAACTAACATAGTACCTCACGACACTACTGCAGGGACGTGTGACACTACAGTAGTTCGTATCAATATCTTATTCTTAATTTGTGATTGACATGTCGTAATAATTACGAATATAATATTTATTTTAATTAGATAAATATCCACATCTCAGTTAATTCAAAATTGACTTATCTGGTCATTTCAATCAACTAGATTATCTGCTAGTTCACAAATAACAGATTTAGTTCACAAATAACAGATTTAGTTCACAAATAACATAATTATATCATTTCATAAATTAGATATTCTGTCCCACTTATTAATAATTAAAAATTAATCGATAAAATTATTTATTTATAATTTCCAAGAATTGATATAAATAATTTAATTAATTAATCACACATAATTATCTCATAATTATGTACTTGCCTGAGAAGAAAAATTTATTTTACAAGTTAGTCATTTTCTCATGTCCTGAAATATTCAAACCCTATACTGCGTAGTACATATGTGATTTGGGGACCATTGATCTGTAATTTTAAGCTCCAATAAATTAGATTATTAATTAAACTATTTAATTAAATAGTCTCATTTATTAATTTCATTATTACTCCATTATAAATATGAAATTGTACTCTTAGAGATTATAAAATGTATTTACAGAGTATTCTCGTGTAGTCCATTGATATAATCATTTCATGTAATTTGTCATCCAATCATTAGTTCATAAATTAGAGCTGTTCAAAATCACCATTTTACCTTTCTAATTATCTCTTGATTCTTAAATACCATTAACTCACTAGTGAATGACTGGTTTATCATTGTATTATAAATTTGAGCTCAATAACCATTCAGTTTCAAAATTAACACTTAAGAGAACCTATATACGATCTATAGGAAAACTTGAATTCTAAATATTGTAAGATCATGTTCTCAGCCATCCATATCATTGAATCTCCAAAATAAAAATCACTAGCCCGTTTTACAAACAAATATTAATGAGTGAATCAAAAGATTTAGTAGACATGCATAAAAGTTCATGACTACTCAGGATTCAACTGAGTTGCATATGACTATCAGATTGATGTGTATTAAATCTTCATGATAAACGGTAAGTTAATAAAAATATTAATTCATATTAGTTCTGTCATTTATAATCTTATTATATAAAGCACATTCACTAAGATGTCTATCGACATCAATCATCCAGATCTAGATCACATGCATTCATAATGTTTAGTGAACCGTACTAGCAACCATTAATTAAAAACTTCAAACTTTAATGTGTTACTGATAATTCTATTCATTATCTATGATCTTAATTTTCTCGTACTAATACAAGATCACAGTCACATTAATGAATATATAATTTTTTAGATATTTATATATAAATTATTCAATAATAATTTAAAAGAACAATTATAAGAAAAATGCAATTCCATTAAACTTCATATTAAAATGTCAATACACGTATTTTGAATGCATCACCCCAACATCTACAAGATTGGTACACAATGTCTGTGTACAAAAGGGGTACACGATGCTCGTGTACCCATCGTATAGTCTACATGATGCCAATACATAATTATGATTTCAGTAGAAGGGTGTCTAACAAACTAAATGAACTTCCAGGCGCAAACCTGTATTCATAACTTCTGCTTGACATATATAAAAAAATATATATATACAGTAACACTGATGACCCAGTAGAATATGCAAACATCATTAAAAGACGATCAATAAGAATATGCAAACATCATTAAAAGACGATCAATGAGAATATGCAAACATCATTAAAACTCAACTCTGTCTTTGCTCTGAGATCTAACCTGCAATTCTGCAAAGATTTGAGATTTGGAAAAAGAACATAGCAACATAAATAATCATAGTAGAGTTGGAACCCTCGATCTTACATGGACGAAGAAAGAGACGTCTGACGTCGTGAGAGGGAGAGGGAGAGCAAGCATCGCGACTCGCGAGCTGATGGAGAGGGAGAGGGTCTGAGATGAGGGAGAGGGAGAGGCAAAATGAGACGTCATGACTTGTGAGCCGAGGGGGAGGGAGAGGGAGAGGCGAGAGGAGGCGTCATGACTCATGAGCTGAGGGAGAGTGAGAGGCGAGAGGAGGCTCGTGACCCGTGAGTTGAGGGTGAGGGAGAGGGTTTGAGCTGAGGGAGGCTGAAGAGGGAGAGTCGAGACTCGAGAAGATTGGAGGCGAGATGCGAGAGAAAGAGAAGAAATCTAATCTAAAACCCTATATATATATACGGTCGGGCTGGTCCATAACTAACAAAAATTTTAGACTGATCCGAACTTTCGATCCTCTCTAAAAGGAGAATCGAATCGATCATTAACAAAAAAAATCATCCAGACTGATCAATCTTAATTTCAGACCAGCTCGGACTAAACGGTGTGAATAATTTTAGAAAACCCTAAATATAGTTTAGTAAAAAATCCATAATAAAATATCAAACAGGATTTATTAAAACGATATCCGCGAAACACCAATCAGGAAAAGACACGTTTCGCTTTTACATTAGCGTGCTTCTTCCAGTTGATTTGTCGTGAACTGCACGCGTGACGAACGGTCAAAAATCATGATCAGACGCAAAAAAGAGCACAGAAAGAACCTTTCTCTCTCTAAATTTTCCCTCGCAATTTCGTTTTTAATTATAATTAAATAATTAAAAATTGTAGAAAAGTGCAGGTGAAATCGGAAAAAGCAGAAAATCTAGAGATGGTGCCGAAGAAGAATAAGACCCTGCAAATCCTCGTAATCCACGTGCTAAAATGCGCCATCTTCTTATTCTCATCACCAACCCCGTCTCAACTTTCTCTCTCTTCCTCGAGCTTCTGTACGATTTCGTGTTCTCCTAGTCTTGCTCTGCTTTTTCCCATTTGTTTATTACTATCTTAACTTTTCTTTAATAATTTTCCGTCACAGTTTAAAGTTGCGACGGAATCGCCACAAACAGAAGGTGTGTGCACAGGATAAGAGCATGCACACTCTACCTGTTTTAAGCTAAGTAAAGGGTGGAGAGAGATAGAAACTAGAAAGTCTATTTTCAGCCCGAGGAACTAGACTGTAGGGGTAGAGAGAGAAAAAGATTTTTTTTTTCTTGCGGTTTTTGTTTTTGGGTTTAGTGAGAGATGAAAGGCAAAAGAAGGGAATCAGCATGATGAGGGTGTTCATCGAAAGGTCGATTTCTTTTGGGGATAAAAACAAGCAATTGATTATGATAATAGAGAGGCCACTCATGCTTCGGTCCGCGTGCTTTGATTCAAACTGATGGGGCTATGTTTGTTGCCAAAGGCATAAGCCCCACCTTAGAGATTTTGCAGGCTTCCCTTTTTGCAGGTTTTGTTCCTCGGTTTTGGATTCTAAGGGTGACCGGTTGGATTGTTCTTGTTTCCTTTAGAGAATATGAGATTCCCGTTGATGGGTCCATACTAATTTCCTCATTTTCACTCGGGAGAGTGTAAAGTTCTTTCTTTCTCAGCTGAGAACTGAGAAAGTCGTTGGTGGCTTACAGGGTCTTGAAGTCGTGAGAAATGGGTTATTTGGATTGAAGTGAAGGAAGTGGCACATAATGGATTCCATGGAAGAGAAGATCAAATCAACAGGGGGATTTCAGACTAATTTGCTTGAGGAGATAAAGCTGTTGAAAGAAATGCAGGATCAGTCGGGTTCGTTCCGTTTTAAAACTCTAAAATCTACTATGCCCCCATAGGATTGTTACTTGGAATCATTAATAAAATGAAGCAAAAGAGCACATTTGATTTAATAGTCTTCTCCAAGATAGTGACTGTTTGGATTTCAGGGGCTCGGAAGGCCATTAGTTCAGAGCTATGGCACGCCTGCGCGGGTCCGCTTGTTTCATTGCCTCAAATGGGGAGTCTTGTGTATTACTTCCCTCAAGGACATAGCGAACAGGTATTCATCATTTGCCAGTGCCTAATGTTCTGTTTTTGTTGTAATCCGATCCATCATACATAAGGACGCGCTTTTATCTAGCGTTTTGACTTAGGAACCTAGCGAATCAAACAGAGAATTTTTTTCATCGGTTATTCTTCGTGTAATGCTAGCATATACTGGACTGATTGCTAATTTTTGGTTTTAACTTATATAAACCCTTGCCTTTCTTCTTTAGAATGAAAACTTTTTTGTTCCACGTCTAATGCTAATTTATTGTTAATCTCTAGTTGTTTAATCTTGTACTCAATCACCCGCAACCCTGCAATCTCAATTTTCTTCTCTTTCAGCCATTGAAAGCCTAAACTATTGATTTTAGATAAAATATCTTCTAGCCATTATGGATAGTAGCAGAGATGTGCCTGACTTATAGTTGAACTCTGTTTGTGAAATATATACCCTAATCTAATTACTTAGTTTCATTCGCCTCTAGCTTCTGTGCGATTACATAGCTATGGCATTGCATATAGCGTGATTCATACATCTTACCCAGTTTGTATTCGTTGAATGTGGTTATCCCGAAAATGATTCTGGAGTTTAAAAATTTATAATCATCAGCTCTGTAATTCCAGTAAGTTTATCAGGTTGCATATATATTTACATGTTTTGTTCACACAGGTGGCGGTTTCGACTAAAAGAATAGCAACCTCACAAATTCCAAATTATCCAAATCTTCCTGCTCAGCTAATGTGCCAAGTCCAAAATATTACCCTTCATGTATGTATATTTGTCGATTTTCCTTCTGCAAATTTAGGGACTATACGTATACTCATCATATTAAATTCTATTTTTTTATATTGTTTTGATAGGCAGACAAAGATACGGATGAGATCTATGCTCAAATGAGTCTCCAACCAGTGAACTCAGTAAGTTTAACTTGATACATGTACTGTTGTTACAGCTAAATCATTTAGTTTTTTTGGTTGTATATTCTAACTATAAATTTTAATTTTAATTAGGAGAAAGATGTGTTCCCGGTTCCAGATTTTGGGATAAGGGCAAGTAAGCATCCAAGTGAGTTTTTCTGCAAAACTTTGACCGCTAGTGATACAAGCACACATGGTGGCTTCTCAGTGCCAAGGAGAGCAGCTGAAAAACTCTTTCCTTCTTTGGTGAGGCGTTGAAATTTTTTTCCAATGGAAAAACCTTCCGAGTCTGTAGTATAACAGTTGGATATTCGTTCTAATCATCATTCTGGTTTATATTTGATCAGGATTACTCTATGCAGCCACCGACGCAAGAACTTGTAGTCAGAGATTTGCATGACAATACATGGACTTTTCGCCACATATACCGCGGTGAGAATCTTTGTTTTTATAAAGAATCTGCATTTTCTTTTATTTATTGGGTAAAATTTGTTTTCTACTTCTCATGAATTATGATAATTTGAACTTATATAATCGGGCTACCAACAAAATAGCTGAAAAAAATAATTGGTGGTATGGCCTACTCATCTAATGTATTTACCTGTAGTAAATACTACTTTTGGTTGATTGTTAACTTTTTTAGTTGATTACTCGTAATCCAAGAAACAATGATATATAGTTATTTGCGACTAGTGTAGTCAATTTGTTAACTAATTTTCAAACGTTACATACTAAACATATGTACATATTAACATGGTGTATATACCGTTTTTACACGCTGCAATAATCTCCTAATTTTTGCAATTTGAACATTTTTTCCTCATTTCTTAAACTGTCCCCTTGAAATTGTTACTATCTAATTCTATTATACTTTTCCTCTTCTGCAGGGCAGCCAAAGAGACATCTTCTTACAACTGGATGGAGTTTGTTTGTAGGTGCAAAAAGGCTAAGAGCAGGCGATTCGGTTCTATTTATCAGGTACAGCTAAAACATTTGGTGTATTGTAGGACGTTTTAATTTTCTGAATTTTGATACCATAAGACTAAGTTTGGATCTTGAAAAATTTGAAGGAAAAATGAACGAAATTAGTAACATAGCAAATTTCATTCATGTAAGTATTTTCCTTTTTATATTCCAAATATCCCAAACAGTGGAAAATATAATCCTTGAAATCTTCCTTTCATATCCTTATTAATTTCCAAGATCCAAACATAGCCCAACTTTCCCAGTTACTAATTTCTTTAATGTCACCAGGGACGAAAAATCACAATTACTTGTGGGAGTGAGGCGTGCTAATCGTCAGCAAACAACATTACCATCATCAGTTCTATCAGCAGATAGTATGCATATAGGTGTGCTTGCTGCTGCAGCTCATGCTGCTGCTTACCGTAGCCCTTTTACCATTTTCTACAATCCCAGGTTCGTTTGAAGGCATCTGTTATACAATATCTATAATTTCTAAAATTTCCTTCTCATGAGTCATTCTTACATTGAAATACTTTGATTTTTTTTGTAGGGCATGTCCTTCAGAGTTTGTCATTCCTTTAACTAAATTTCAAAAATCTGTATATGGAACCCAACTTTCTGCCGGCATGAGGTTTGGAATGATGTTTGAAACAGAGGAGTCCGGTAAGCGCAGGTACTTTCCTTAATAACCATATTTCTATGCTTCTACTAAATGTTCCTAAATATATATTTAACATGTACAAAAATATATATTCAAACTCTCTACATACTCTGAATAGCCTGTAAATTCTATATCTTATCAGTAAATTCTTACTGAGAAAATGAAGAAAGTATGAGCATGATGGGGTTCTCTTCTTCTTCTTAAACTTTATTCTGGCGTGAATGGATACTTCTAAAATAAGCTGATAATTAACATTCATGGAGTATTTCTTGCAGATATATGGGTACAATAATAGGTATTAGTGACTTGGATCCATTGAGATGGCCTGGTTCAAAGTGGAGAAATCTTCAGGTGATTTTTGGAGATTAGAAAACCATTTTATCATATATCCTTTTCTTTAGGGGTTTTTAAACTTACACATCTCTTTCAATGGCAGGTTGAATGGGATGAGCCTGGTTGTTGTGATAAACAGAACAGAGTTAGCTCCTGGGAAATCGAAACTCCTGAGAGTCTCTTCATTTTTCCTTCTCTAACTTCTGGTCTTAAACGTCCACTACACTCTGGATTTTTAGGTAAGATCATCTTCTAATTGCTGTATAGTGTTCATTCAAGCTGGCCGGGCATTTTTCTTATATATGTAGTTTTCGTTCCTCCAGGAGGAGAAACCGATTGGGGCAGTTTAGTTAAAAGACCTTTCGTTAGGGTTCCTGAAAACGTACATGGCGATTTTCCATACTCGGCTTCTGGTCTATACTCAGAACAACTTATGAAGATGATGGTGAGACCTCAGCTTTCTAATCCTCCTAGATCCTCCGTCCAGCAAGAATCCGTTACTAATTCAGATAAGTTACAAAATCAAAACCAATCTCATTCTTGCCTTGGTCAATCTGAGGCCATAAACTCAAGTTCATCATCAAAAGCGATTCTTCCTGGAAGTCAAATACCAGTTTCTGCTAATACTGACAACTCAAAACTCGAATCTGAGCTTTCAACAGATCAACTAATTCAGCTGACCTCAAATTCAGAGTGCAGAGATGATAATAATAAAATCGGTACTGGTCGCGTAAGTTTACCGAGCCTTGTAAGCCAGAACCAGATTGCCTCAGATCCATGGCCTATGCAGCCACAGTTTGAACCAATTGACATTTCTCAGTATGATTTTACAAACCCTAACACCTTACTTCCATCCATCGATACTGATACATGCATAATTAATCCACCCTACCAGACTAGCGTTTTCCCCGAGTCGCACAACTTCCCTCTTCCTTCAACCAACATGGAAACGTGGGATCATCTTAATAATTTTAGGTTATTGTCGCAATCAAATGTGAATTACGTAGCTTCATCGGATGAGAGCAATAATCAAAGTGGGATTTACAGTGGTCCTACAATGGACATTACTAATGGAGGAGGGAACGTTGTGGTTGATCGGTCTGTTTCGAGTAAAGTACTGGATGAGTACTGCACATTGAAAGATTCTGCTGATTTCCAAAATGCTTCGGATTGTTTAGTTGGAAATTTTAGTTCGAGCCAGGATGTTCAGTCTCAGATTACGTCTGTTAGTCTTAGCGACTCTCAAGCTTTGGCTCGCCAAGACTTCGCCGATAACTCCGGTGGTACATCCTCATGTAATGTGGATTTTGATGATAGCAGCCTCTTACAGAGTAGCTCATGGAAGCAAGTTGTTCCTCCTTTGCGAACTTACACAAAGGTATCCAACCTGTATTATACTCCCTCTGTTTCAAAAAACAGAAAGCTCTCTATAATTTGCATCCGTTTTGGCTTCACCATGATGCGTTAACTTATGAAGTTGTGACACATGATTTGTGTTATATATGTTTCTAATGTAAACCCATCTGATAAAGGTGCAAAATTCACTATTATATGCGATTTACCGTGACTGTTGGTGCAACGGATGACAGGTTCAGAAGGCGGGATCGGTTGGGAGGTCAATAGATGTCACGAGTTTTAAAAACTACGACGAGCTATGCTCTGCAATAGAATGCATGTTTGGACTCGAGGGGCTACTGAATGACCTGAGAGGTTCGGGATGGAAATTGGTATATGTCGATTATGAAAATGATGTTCTGCTTGTTGGTGATGATCCATGGGAGTAAGTTCTCTCTTCTCATATCTTTAGCTAATATTAGTAATAATAATGATAGTAATCCGTTTCTTATTATAATCTTGCTTTTGCAGGGAATTTGTAAGCTGTGTAAGATGCATAAGAATTCTATCACCTTCTGAAGTTCAGCAGATGAGTGAAGAGGGAATGAAGCTTCTTAACAGTGCCATGATGCAAGGGATTAATTGCTCTTTATCAGAGGGTGGCCATGCTTGAGGCTACAGAAGATGAAAAATTCATGTCTTGCATGGCTTATTGTAATCTAAAAGCTCAGAATCAGTTGGAACTTGGAAGGTAGTTGCTATTTTATGGATAAAATATAGGTTCTAAGGCGAGGGAAGGCAGGGCAAATAGTAGAGAATGTGGTGTAATTTATTTATGGTTTAAGCTTTTCCACTTTGTAATGGTTAAGTATATGTTGTAAGAACGAGTTTGTTAAGTTTGGAAAATGAGAAAAACAAAAATCTTCCTTAAATGTTTAAGTTTCACTTACAAAAAATATTATATATTTTAAAATTTAAATTAGAATTCATTTACAACTTGGGTACATATATTTCGATATAAAAAATGTTAGGTAAGATTAGTTAAAGGAATAATAATTTGTTTTCACATCTAAATTAACATATTTTTATAAGTAAAAAATTTATTCCTTATTTTTCAAACTAAAAATATATCTGTAATATTTAGATAAATTATAAGGTTGTTAGTAATATTTTTTTTTTTCATTTTTCATCAAACCTTTTTTCCTCGATAATCGAAAGAGTTTTTTTATTAAACTTATACTAATTTTTGTTTATCTTGACCCATAACCCACATTCCATTCAAAATGTCTATGTGAAGTTACATGTTTACCCTTCTTTTTCTTCTTCATTTTCTTCTTCATTTTTTCTGGAACATGTATAAGTTTTGTTTTCTTCTTAATTTCTGAAAAGTTTGAATTTTCATGAATTTTTCTTATTCATGAATTTTCAAGG
Source organism: Datisca glomerata (assembly GCA_003255025.1). Classification (NCBI taxonomy): domain Eukaryota; kingdom Viridiplantae; phylum Streptophyta; class Magnoliopsida; order Cucurbitales; family Datiscaceae; genus Datisca; species Datisca glomerata. The sequence continues at coordinate 185,841 of QANY01009873.1, forward strand.
AGTAATTTTTTTTGAAATATTATTTGAAGTTCATTTTTTTTTTTGAAAGCTTGAATTTTGGATGAAGAATAAGAAGAAATTTGATAGATTTTTGCCCAGATTTGACAGAAAATGAATTTTGTTAATTTTGTAATACACAATGGGGTACGCTGACATCGTGTAGACATAATGACTACATGACGCTAGTGTAGACTACTCGATGAGTACATTGACATCGTATAGACTACACGATGGACACATGAGCATTTCAATCAAGAATACTTTTAAAATTGAAGAATAACATATAGTCTCAAGTATTTGAAAAATTCATTAAAAATCTTAATGTTTCCGATCCAATAAACTTCCGGAGGGCATAACTTTTGACTCGGGTTGAACCACATGGCCCGTAAGATATCAAATCAAAACTTATTCAGAGATCTACATGTGCGACAGGGTTTACGCGTTGCAACCAGTTTCAGCCCCAAGAAACACTATTATAAGCACTTTTGGAGGCCTGGATGTTATTTCGTTTGTAACTTTAGGGTACACGGGCGTCGTGTAACCATTGTGTAGTCTACACGATGGGGGTACACTAGCGTCGTGTAGACTACATAATGACTACACTAACATCGTGTAGTATACACGATAACCACACTGACGTCGTGTAGCCATCATGCAGTCTATACGATGGGGGTACACTGACGTCGAGTCTACACGACGTCAGTGTACCCCATCGTGCATTACAAAATTAACAAAATCTATTCTCTCTCTCTACAAGTTTCTCTCTCTCAAATCTGGGCAAAACCCCATCAAATTTCTTCTTCTTCTTCTTTGTCCAAAACTTAAGCTTTCCTAAAGAAAGAAAATAAATGAATTTCAAACAATGTTCCAGAAAAAAGAAAATAAATAAATATTCCCACAAAATTCATGAACAAGAAAAACACATGAAAATTCAAGCTTTTCAAAAATTAAGAAGAAAATAAAATTTATACATGTTCGAGAAAGAAGAACTAACAATCCTTTGCTGCTGCATGAAGAAGGAAGAAGATGAAGAAGAAGACGAATGGTAAACATGTAACTTCACAAATGTATTTTGAGTGGAAGGTGAGTCAGGATTCAGGATAAAAAAAATAGTGTAGGGGTTGATTTTTATAAAATAGTTAGTCTAGGGGTATACTTTAACAAAAAATCCTAATCAAAATATATTTCTGCAAAAACAATGATACGTACCTGACATTTATTGATAAAACAGTGATAACTCTCGGACGGAGGCTTAGAACCGAAAAATACAGTCATCAACAGAAAATTGTGAAGTTGATTATTAAGAAGAAATTAGTAAGAAACGGAAATATTGAAGATGAGGATTGATCTCGTGACCACAAATGGATTGACGCATTTCTAAATTGAAAGAGTATGAATGGTAATGCTCGAAAACGCAACCAGATACAAAGAAGTTCCCATTGCTCTTGAAGTATAGAAAATTAAGTACACTCCATATCATTCGAGCGCATTCATCCTCTTATCAAAATATTATATTTTAAGTCATGCAGCAGCTTGACGTAATGCTGAAAACTCAATACTCTAAAAGTACCAGGAACTTTTCTGATAGGCACATATGTGAAAAGAGGTCAGCAGTCTTCCATTCCTAGTACCGGGAACTTTTCCGATAGGCACAGGTGAAAGGAGGTCAGCAGTCTTCCATTCCTGATCCTTTCTAGGCAGCAACCAACAGTAATTGTGATAGAGTATCTTCTGATAGCCTATTTGTGGTGCATGAAATATATATAGGATATCTTCTGATAGCCTATTTGTGGTGCTTGAAATCTATATAGAGTATCTTCTGAATTGAAATAAGAAGCACATTGACCTCTTACAGAATTCCAAAAGGAGTGGCTAAGACAAAATAAGACAGTAACTTTCAACAAATACACTGCAAGTATACCACCACACAAGAAGTGCTCTAGCAGTTAACAGTGAAGAATTGTGGAAGTAAATATAGAGATTTAGCAATTCATTTATCATTTAGCTGGTGAAAAACAAGGCCATGCTGCTATTTGAAGGCAGAGATCAACAGACTGTTCTTAAACATCTTAAATTACACATGAAATGCTTCAATAAATTTAAGAATTCGCTATGATTCTTTCATTTCCTAATAAATAATTATCCAAATTCCAAAAATAACTAATGTCCAATTATTAAGAGAAAAAAAGAGATCAACTTCTAAGTTACTTAACAGATAATATTCTCCACAGCTTGTGCGGTAGGGAAATGAACAATTGATGCACTTATTTCACTTTTGAGGAAATCCAGTAGATATTATCAGCACGAACCCACATAATTTTTGTAGACAATGCTAAATCTGGCAAATTATATCTTACCTCTTTCAGTTTCCTGCTAAATCATCTTGATAGTCACACTCTTACGGGCTTCTGTAGAACGGCAGACAAGTAAACCTCAGATTTGCCTGCATCAGCCTTCTCCCCAATAACCCATTTAAGCTTTTTATAACCAAACCTCTCTATCAACCGGGTTAGTGCCTTTTTCTTCTCCTCATTGGCACAATAAAAGTTATCCAACCAAAGCAAACCACCTGCCCTCAGAATCCGATCGATATCAAACATTAGGAATTCTAGTTTTTCGGGTTTTCCCCCAATATCCAATCCACTTGCTGCATGAATTAGATCAAACACATTGTCATAAAAGGGGAACCTATGATCCAAACTCAAAAACAGAGGGAAAAGCCCTCTTGCTGCAATGAACTCGCTAAATGGGGCATCGATGTTCAAAGTGTTGGTGATCACAGTGACATTTCTCTCTGCCATTCTAGCAGCAAAGGTTCCAGACCCACCTCCAATATCAAACCCTATTCTGATTCCTCCACTACTCAAAGCTAATACGTCATCTATAAGAAAATCATTCTTTCCCCTGGCCTTAACAAACCTCTGATTCTCATATCCATTTACCAAATCGAAACAACCAACGCAGTCTCTACCCAATTTCTTATTATTCAAGCATTCGAAACTTTTACAACCAAGACCACTCCAGGTAACAATCTTATTACTTACAGGCTTCCAAAGCGAAAGAGGAAAGGGGAGTAGACCAACCTTAGGCACGGATTTGGTCAAGCACCTCCTTCTCGGCAAGGGCTCACATCCACGCATAATCAGCTTCTGCCCTAGGCTCCAGTCGTCCGGACAAGGTCCAGAGACCTTGTAATTCATAAACTGAGACAACAGGTCCATGGATTTCTCACATTGATGGCCCACGGATGCCACCATTTCAGTGATTCCGCTTTTGGAATCCTTTCCCAAAGGAAGCTGATGGTGCTGAAGAAAGAGTTTGAGCTCATTTGCAACACTGGATCTGGAAAGATCGATGGCTTCATAGCCAAGAAGGTCTTTCTCCATCTGCGCAAGCTTCTTCTGCGAGAAATCGATCTCTCGAAGGATCAAAGAGACCTGCTCTGAAATGAGGGAGATATTCTTTTGGGTATGATGAAGTAAGTGATTCTGGTGATCTTTAGGGGAGTAAGTGAAGGCATAGAGAGCAAAGAGATTGGTAGTGATGACAGAGAGGAGCATGAGAATGTTGAGAGCTGAAGAACAGAGAGTAGCCCTCCTGAATCTGGCTGTTCCATCTCCAATCTTCAGAGAAACAGAACCCATCTTGGTTCTGCTTATTCTCTGGCTCCAGAGTCCAGAGAGAGAGACAGAAGGAGAAAGAGAGTGAAGTGGGAGTAAGATTCGTGAAGTGGAGCAAGTAGAAAAGAAAGATTAAACAAATATAAATGAAAGATGAGAGGGTAATTATGAAACTAAGTCATACTACATAGTTTAGATTAATGGAGTGATTATGTCGGTTGCTATTGTAAGAAGCAGCATTACTGGGTACGGTTCGGTAGCTACAATTGTCTCGTTCCTCTGGGTATGATCTAGATCCTCGGTAAAGAACGTGAGCATCATGTGATCAAAACATTTCTTCCCGTTTCTATAAAGTCAAAGGTCAAAGTTTCAAATGTTACTGCCAATTGAATCTGCTTGGACTTTCCAGCATTGAGGTTACCCATTGGCGAGTCAACTTTCAAGGAATTTATTGTTACAAATCTCACTCAAAACATCACAATTTATGTATATTGTCGTGTAGGTATCTAATAGTTAATTAATTAAATATTTTAAGTTATATATTATGTATCCTATTAAATAATTATTCATTAACAATTTATATAATTTATATGTCTAATTATCTCTTATACCATCACTTGTTAGAATGCATTTTATATAATTTCATTATTTTAAGACAAGATACCTTAAAATATATGAAATTAAAACAAGATGCATGAAAAAACATCAAAAAATAAATTATATGTAATCTTATTAATTAAAATACTAGAAGTTATTTATGCATTTATGAAACACTCAGATACGCTATCTATTGTTTCTTTTTATACTATCTAGTGATAATATCAAAGACGCAACTTTTTTTTTTTAATTTTCTTTTTAACTTGTTAAGAAAACAATATTCAAAATCACTTAAATTGGACATGCGTCTGATAAATTTTCAGAGTCATCTACTTCGTAGCACACATAGCTAATGCCCAAGTCATTTAAAAAACCGCAGTTAAAAAAATAAAGTGATCACAAATAAACCATAGATTAGAAGGGAAATGGTTGGCTTAGTTTTATTAAGCAATCTATGCTTCAATGGCGTCAAGCCAGTAACAACTCTGAAACACTTCAGTATGGCAGCGTTGGCAACGCCAAGCATCTGCTGAACATGATGAAATTAGAGACCATAAGCCAATCATTTGTCATGTAAAAAACAAATCATTTAGGTCTGGCAGTCCAAATTTTAAACTACCAACTCATAAAAGCATATATTCCTACAAATATAAAGGTCTCTTTCTATGCGAGAAATTCCATTTCTTCCAGAATTAGACATCGTTATCATCACCACATTCCATTAATGGTGAGGATTAGCTTCTGCTTTCTTATGTGACTTTGCTGCCTTTGCCTGCCAAAACCAGAAAAGCAGTGTAAGTAATCACAAGTTCTTATCAATGATATTCCATTCTAAGAACCTCTAGCGCTGAATTTGGATCTTGGAAATATTAGAGAAAAAGTCAAAAGTATAAGGACGAAAATGATGAAGTAACAAATGTTTTATTTTATTTTTTTCCCATATTTGAGTGGAACCAACTAATGGAAACACAATTCCCAAAATTTGATTTCCTTTCCCAAAGCCAAGATCCCATAGCCATGACTAGTATAGACTATCATCTTGTTGAAGAGTCTCAAATGCTTCATTTGCAAATATTTAGTGGTCTATTAATTGATGTGATTATTAGTAAAAAATTGTTACAAGAGCAACATAATGTTATGGTCCGTGTCTCAAAAACTGGCATAAGAGAATGTCGACTGTCGAATGTGACATGTGGAATAGAAAGTGAATGCTGACACAACCTGGCCTTTCTGATAAAACACTGCATCGACTCAATTAGAAATGGTTGCATCATGTTTCCAACTATAGTCCCTTAGTTTAGAATTGCGAAAACAAGATTAAATTATGCAAAATATTCTATTTTCTAGACCCAGTAATGATAAAAGTAATATCTACCAAAAGTTAAAAGATAGTCTATTCACCTTAGTTAGCCTCCATAGTTCTCAACACATCATGACATTTCACCATCACTTAAAAGCATAAGAAGGGGAATTCGAAGATTCTTTTTCATCAAAATCGGAACATGGGGATTTGAAATTTGAACATTCGACCTCCTCCTTGGAGAAGATGTGTGATTATCATTGGGCTACGGCTATACCTATACTTGTAACCATGAATTTGAAGAAATTGACCTAGCCGAAGGAAAACCACTTAATGTACCCACAAAACGCAAAATGTGCATACATTAAGCTTTCCATCCCTCTTTACATTAACAAACTTATCCAAAACAAAGGGTATCCTAAATAGCCTCATCAGATAAAATTTGATCACTGAAAGGAACTTGCAAGTGTGGGCTTCATACATTTTACATTTGGATGTGTAACTTATCTCTAACAGAATACAAAACATTCGAACAACTAATCTAAACTAAACTAGAACTATCTGATATGTGAGTTTTGTCTAAGAAGTTCGGCCTGATTGCCAATGGCAACATCTTGAACTACATATGAAAACAAAGACTAATGACACTCTTTCAACGGAAAGTAAAATCAAAGCATACTTCCAACAACAAAGGAGATCAAAAGCATGACACTTTCCTCTCATGGAAGTCCATCATATACAGGTAAAACGTGAGATAGATAGTAAATAGTAACCAATCCATAAAGAACACCATATGAAGCACATACAGTAAATTACAGAATCATAATTCAACATCAAGAACTGGGAACTTGATAGAACCATCATAAGATCTGACCAATCCGAATCAAAGCTGGAAATTTAATTACCAGAAAATGCCCATAATTGCAATGGATCATAAATATACCTTGAGAAACTTGAGCTTAACACTTCCATAAACCACACCAAAGGTGAAGGCTGATGCACGAGCCACCTATCGAAAAAGTCAATACCAACGAATTAGAGAAAAGCAAGATTAATGAAGTCCAAAATGATTTAGAGACAGTGTGTTTAGTTGTTGGGAAGATAGAAACATGATAAGAACAGTTCCCAGATTGATGAATTGAACTACAGCTGATCCATTTACTACAACTGGCAACACTTAATCAGAGATTTCACTTTAATTGAAAGGCAAAGAACAGAGAAGTACCAAAGCGAGAGTGCTGGTGCCAGAATAAGGGCCTGGAGGTGGCGCCATTAGATTTCGACGGTGACAATTATCTCGATTTCACACCAGAAATGACTTGAATCGTAATCCTCAAGCGCCTGCGATGAAATCCGATTGGATTACAAACCCTAATTCAATCTCTCTCTCTCTCTCTCTCTCTCTCTCTCTCTGTAGCGGAAGCCCGTTTAAGCTGGCCCATGAGAATAGGACAAATACCTATATCGGGCCAAGACGAAGTCGCAAGGCCCAAGCCATAAAGAGCGAACAAAAAAAAACGGACTACGAGCACCGTAAACTTCCAATTTAGGAACAATTTACGATGCATCTGGCTGACTCCGGTTTGCTAAAAATAGATAAGAAAGAAGAATTATTCCTCTCTTTCTGAGCTTTTGCATTGATCCGTGTACTGTCGATTGATGCTCAACTTGCATCATTTTAGTTCACTCCTCTGAAGAAGAGCAGCTGAGGGAAACTTACCCACTGAACCAAAACGGAAAACCTCACGTCATTCTACGAGAAAATTTACGGTAGTTTTCCGTGAACAAATTTCAGCGAAAATGGGAGCATCAAGTTCGACGGAGCAACAGGTTTCGGTCGAGCAACGAGAGGCAGAAAACCTAGCCGCTTCAACGGGTGCTCTTCCTGTGCTTCAGCGAGCATTTACCAAGCTTGCCGACCCTCAAACTAATTCAGTTCCCCTTGAATCTTTGCAGGTAGAGAAAACATAAGTGCTCTAAAGTTAAATATCATTTGCTTGAAACCTCCAGTCCTTTGATTCAATTCCTGATTTTCGATTCAGTTGTTACATTTTATGGTATGATTTTCCAGGAGGACTTGAGATATAGAATATAAATGAACTGCTATAATTTCTCTTGGTTGCTGATGAAGAATAAAATGAATTCTTTTTTCCTCTTTAAGGCTAAGTTGTTTATCAAACTTAAAAGTAGAAGAAAGAGTTAGCTGGTTTAAAAAAAAGTTGTTTATCAAACTTCAATTTTGCACATCAATGTCGATGGTGCAATCTAACATATAATTTTGGTTTCAGAAATGCTTCTCTTTTAACTATGAAAGACCAATTCATGAAGCAGCAGTGGTGCCTGAATCCTTTTCAGCATTATTGGATCATCTGGGTTTAACAATAGCTGACCTGTTTTTCGTTCCTGAGAAAGGGGGCGTTGGTTGGGTCGAGTTTTTGAAAGGTTATAATAAGTGCTGTGGAAGGATGTCCACTTCAGCTTCACTTAAGATATTATTCAGAGTATTTGATGCAACAATGAGAAGAAGTGGACATCCTTCAAAACTGGAGCTTGAATCTGATGAGGATGAGTGTAAAATAAGTGGGTTCCTTCTGCCCACCGATGTGCTTATTTTTCTTTGGATGTGTTGGATTATGTCTTGGAATTATAGAACATCCAAAGTTTCAATACCAAAAGACTTTTTATTTCTTCCAGATATTAGTAATCTGGTATTCTCAGCTGTGACGTCATGTTCGGAAATTGGCAGTGGCTTTAACCCATGGGACTGTGACATCTTAGGCTTGGAAGTTGAAGTCCCTATAGGGAAGCTTCTTACATGGGCGTTGAAAGTAGTCCCAAGTCTTCCAAATTGTTTTACACAATTTGTACATTCAAGACTCACACTAGAGGTAGTAAATTTATTTAATTGAGTTCTGTGACTACTAAATGTTGTTATATATAGTGCAATTTCAAGGGATATTTATGATTTGAGAAATACAAGACATGTTTTCCCCCATGTTGTGACAGGTTGGACTGGAATCCTCAAGTTCATTTGTCACTGATATTTCCTCACTTAAAGCTTCGAGTTCCAATCTTCTGACATTTGGAACGGCATGGGCAATTTCACTGACTATGAAAAATTCAATAAGCGAAGAGATAGCAAAAGTATGCATTCCTCATTATGGTGAAGGACCATATGAAAACCTTCTTTATAGGTTTGTTGTCATCTTAAATCTTTTCCCTTCCATGTTGCTTCATAAAAGTTCTTGCTTTCTGTCCAAATACATTAGCACTATAATCTCTAAGAATATCCGAGTTCAGAAAAATTTATCTGCCTATATATGCTATCTGCTCATGCCCACCTCATTTCATATTTCGAGCTTCAGAATTTGAAAAATTGGATTTCCTTGCATGGTACGTTGTAATAGTTGTTTTCTTTTGCAAAGATTCACAAGATACGCCCTCTGCCATCAATGCTTTCCTAATTTCTTCCTCAGAGTTTGACATTCTCAGTCATATTTTATCTGAAGAAATGTTGTGTACACATTGATTTCAATGCTTTTAGTGCTTCAAGAATCATCAGATATTATATATCTACTGTTAACCAAAAAAACCAGGATAAAAAAGATCGGTAGATGGGTCAATGCTTATGCAAAAGCAAATTATACAAGCTTTTTTTCTTCGTTGGTTCAGGCTTAGGACATCTCTCAATCTCTTTTGAGAAGATGCTTAGAGTAGAGAAAGCAACATATCTTTTGTCAGAGGGTTTGAGTTGACTGTTGTCAAGGTTTTTTATTACTCTTATCCACGTCAGTACATATCTTTAAAATGTAAAATGCACACCCAAGTAAGAATTCTCCATCTCATCTTTTACTATATTCAGGTCATCACTTCATGGAAGAGGTCTGAACAGATTCTGGTCTAACATTGAAGGTTACCAAGGTCCATTGCTCGTGTTGGTTTCTGCAACGTTAGGAGATTCTCATGAAGGTGATAGCAATGCAAGGAAATGGACCATTGGTGCACTGACACTCCAGAGTTTTGAAAATAAGGATCTGTATTATGGAAGCTCTGGCAATCTCTATGCTATTAGTCCAGTTTTTGATGTATTTTCAGCCACTGGTATGTGGGGAGAAAAATAGGAGGGGACTTCCATTCTCTTTCACCTGATCTCTGTGTAAATTTTTGTGAACTTAATGCAGTGACTCTATGATGATTTACAGGGAAGGAAAAGAACTTTGTGTATAGCCATTTGCATCCAAGTAAAAGGGTATATGAGCCGCACCCAAAGCCTGTTGGTATTGCGTTTGGAGGGACTACTGGAAATGAGAGAATATATATTGATGAAGATTTTGCTAGAGTTACTGTTCGTCATCATGCAGTTGACAAAACTTATCAGCATGGTCACCTCTTCCCTGATCAGGTAGTGTTAATGTTAAGTGCCAAAGAACTTCTGTTATATGGCATGGACAATATGCACAAGGTTAAATTCAGCTTACGCCCATAAACTATTAATTGTGCATTATTCCATGTACTTTCAAAATAGGAAAAAACTTTCAATGCCAAATTTTTTTCTCGTTAGACATTGGGGAGCACGATTATTAGTTGGAGCGTTTGTCTGACTGTATGAAGTCTAACGGGGCAATTTCTGGCGTTAGAAATTGACAGAAATAAAACACGGATGACCAACTTTGGCTGTTATGAAAGTTGGAGTAATATTACTTAGTTGAAAGTTCATGTGCGTTAGTTGAATTTAACCCTTTTTTCATAATGACTCCTCGTTCTCTGTTTATAATTTTTAGTAGATTTAATCTTCACGACATGCTGCGTGTATAAACTCTCTGTTTGATCATAGTTTTGTGATGAAATCTATCTTATGAATTTCTTACGATTCGCAATAACATGATTGATATCAGGGTTTCCTCCCAGTTGAAGCCTCTATTTCAGAAGTGGAAGTTTGGGGATTTGGTGGGAAAGGAGCAAAGGAAATGCAAGATTCATATAAGAAGAGGGAGGAACTTTTCACTGAGCAAAGGAGAAAGGTAATGTTTCTTGCATTAAAGCAATTTCATGTGCTTTTACTTGGGTCAATTATGAGCTTGAAATTATTGGGAAACCATTATATTTGCAGGTTGACTTGAAAACATTTGCAAGTTGGGAAGACTCGCCTGAGAAGATGATGATGGACTTGATGTCAAATCCTAATGCAATTCGACGGGAGGACCGCTGAGTTAAATCTCTTTTGTTTACACTGAGTTCTCAACTTGCTCGGGTCATTCCTGGTTGCATCATTTTCCTTTATGTAGTAGCTGTACCAGTGTTAGTAAAATCGTGAATTATAAGCGTATGGTTTGTATAATTCACTTACCATATAAAGCAATGTCCCGGAACTGAGTTCAAAAATATGGAATTATACACATTTTTTTGTATAAAATGAGTTATACGATGTGATAAAAACGCGGGGATGTACATAAAACATATCACAATTTTCTGATAAAGGAGTGTGGTTCTACAGGTACACCTAAATCTTTAACTTCTCGTTATTTAATAATGCATGTGTGCGCAGCAGCTATACTTTTCTTTCTTTCGCAACACCTAATCCCACAATCAAAATGAGTCTTTTGTGGAGACAATCACTCTAATTTTCGAAACACTTATGAGTGGCAGAAGTATCATACCTCACAAAGCACAAGTACATCATTTTCAAATATAATTTTTCTTTCCTTTTCTTTTTATGAGTGACCTAAGTATGATGATAAAGACCTCTAACATCAAGAAATAGTACAAAGTCAAATACATAGCTTCCTGTAATTGATCTTCCAGGAAATAGGAAGACATGCACTATAGCATCAAACCCCAAAAACGAAGACTAAAGAAACATGTCCAAAATCAGGGATTTCCTTTGCCAAAATGAATTGTTCAATTACAAACTATATATCATCCATTACTGTCGCGAGCAGAATGTAGATTTCACTCTAACGAACTTACAACTTCTTCTCTTCTGCTTTCCTTGGCTGCAAAAAGACAAGAAAGTTATCAGTGAGCTTAGAAAAAAATTATGAAATTTCTTTTGGAGTACAGAGAAACAACATCCATGTTCATCAGTGCCACACATATAGAGAAAAACTATAGGACGGGAAATCTCTCATTATATAAGGAAGAAATACATGATTGCATTGTGCACAGAGCTGAGAAGGGGGACAGAGACACTATGGAGGCATATTAAAACATTTTTGGATCCTAACTACACACATTCAGACACAAACACAAAAACACAATAGAAGTAGAACCTAAACAAAAAACGGTCCATATCTGCACATTATATTATGCACAGTCGAAGTAGTGGATAAATAAAATTCACTCTTTTGCACAAATAGTGGCCTGATAAATGAGTTGTTGAAAATTCATGTCAAGGATTATATTTAAATCATATCAGCCAGTAAGAGTTACAATCATCCAAGTGGATTATATACTTTTGGCGAGTTCATAAGAGAAGTTACTGATTGGGAAGAAAAAGATCATAAGAGAAGTAATTGCACCAACAGTTGAAGTTTGGTCGTTACGCCATTTTCTCTCTCTATGAGAGCCCCTCTCTATGAGAGCTCCTTTTCTCCTTTTCGGTGAGATTTTCATGCCCTAGTGGCGTCCTTCTTCCCCACTTTCGCTGCATTCTCCTAGTCTTATCAGATTCGCTCTCCCTAATGGATAGCATCTCAAAGCAATGGCAGTCCCTCTCCCTTACAGAGACAGAGTATTGGAGGTGGACAGAGATGGTTGTTGTGGGGTCGTTGCCTCTGTGTGAGGGTTCGTTTGAACGTTAATCATCCCTAACCGAAGGGAATGAAGATTAAAGTGCCTCAAATTCAGAGCCCATATGGATTGATTTCCAGTATGAGAAACTAGCTGATTTTTGCGATCTCTGTGGAACATTAACCCACCTTAGCCGTGACTGTGAAACTGCTCAAGAGGACGAGTCCGGGTCCTCAGCAAGAAAAATTCAATATGGGCCATGGCTAAGAGCTTCGGATTGGGCGAAGTCACCGGGGAGGAGGATGAAGGATGATGATTCCTGTGTGAGGTCGACGAAGAAGGAAGCAGAGATTTCGAGTAAGGGGCTCATTCCGGTATGGTGACATTTCGCCGGCGATGGGCATACCTGCAGAAGCCAGAAACCAAGACGTCGCTCCCCCCCCCCCC